>ML732421.1:0-40399 GCA_009176345.1 Aspergillus leporis | reverse complement strand
AAAAAAAAAAAAGAAAAAAAAAAGAAACCCTTACTCCTCCAGCAGGAAGTATATCTTAGTGTCTCCCCATCTTTTGTGTTCCTTTTTTCAATTTGGGAGGGCCATGCCAAAGACTCTCCAAGGATTTGATTCGCTGATCCCGGTATTCACAGTGGGTCTTTGTGGCTTGGACAGAATACGAGTACGAAGCACCACGGCAGCCTGACGATCAGGGCATTTTCGAGTTTCACATATTTCGCTGCAACATTGCAGCTAACAATTATCTTTGCTGACTTGGAAAGCATGCAAACTACGTCTGAGCGGTTAGATAAATAAACTTCCAGCAGAAGTTGAGAACTAGTAGTGACGAGGGATGCAATACGATGTCTTCCCCTTACAGCCTGAACACGCCGACACCCGCCCCGCCTTCAGAAGACAGTCCACCGAGCTATTATGCAGCGATTCAGTCCCCAGAGCCATCACCTGGATTACTTGCTCCGGGACACCCAATATATAATACGATAGGCCAGAACCGATATCATGGCTCAACATCTTCTCTGGCACTGAGCCACTCTTCTATACCTACCAGCGAAGGAAAACGCCGACTACTTTTGATATACATTCACGGCTTCATCGGCACAGAAGAGAGCTTTCATGATTTCCCCAAACATGTTCACGACCTTTTAACGATCTCACTAAGGCAGACCCACATGGTCTACACGAAAATCTACCCTCGCTACAAGACCCGTGGGCCTGTGCATATTGCCCGAGATAATTTTAGCCAATGGTAAGGATATTCCTGAAGCTTGACTTAGTTTTGCTCTTCATTTATTCATAAGCTGAATGTTCTCTAGGCTGGCGCCCCACGAATCTCCAGACTTGGATGTTATTCTCCTCGGCCACAGTCTGGGAGGCATTGTCGCAGCAGAGGTTGCACTGATGTCATCGCAATCATTACCAGGTCGTGCGTCTGATGTATGTCTAAATCATCGAGTGTTGGGTCTTGTAAACTTCGATGTTCCTTTCTTTGGACTTCACCCTCGCGTTGTAACTACAGGAATTGGAAGACTGTTTCGCCACAAGCCAGACAAAACGAGCGAGGCCGATGCATCTGCCGCATCAGTGGACAATGATATCAATGCGTTGGATGCGACATCGACATTCAATCCAGTATTCACAAACGATGTGAAATTAACACAGTGGACCGGTTGGGGTGGTGCACGACATTTCATTTCAAAATATTCACAGCATTTATCAAGGTCTGTCCTGCACTATGCGTTTTCGTACTATGACCACGCAGGATGTATGAATAACTACCCGGAGCTTTTTAAACGGCATAAACGATTGTTGAAATTGGAGGCCATCGATGAGTTTGGCCATGACCACCATCCAGTTAAGCGGGGCCCTGCGCGGGTTAGATTCGTGAATTACTACACGAAGAGTACGGGCACGGTGGCAACCAAACGGGAAGATAGAACGCCAGTTAGCGGGAGGGAAAAGAATGAGAGCACGCCTGAATCCGAGGAGGCACCCATTACTGTCAAGGCAGCGAGCATGCTTCAAGTGAATCCGACGCTAGGACATGTCCGGACAAAGTCTGCACCTGATAGGATAGTTGAACACCCGGGATGGCTAGGGCAAGACGGCGAGTTCGAGCGTCCAAATTCTAGCGGTACAGAGCACGCATTATCGGCCCCAGAGCCTACTACTGGTGTCGATAAAAGTACGCCAAGTTCCCTCCACGGTGAGCTGTCCAACAAGCACAGTGATGGCGTTAAAGAGTATCAGGCGGCTCACCGACAATTTTGTTATTTTCCCACATATGCCTGTCAGGGACAAGAGCATTTGTGGGTACCAGTGCACATGGAAGGCATAGATGAGATCATGGCTCATCAATCAATGTTTCTTCCAAATGGCACATATTACGATAAGCTAGTCGGAGATACGGTAGCACGCATTGAAAGCTGGATAGAAGATGATCTGACGAAACGAGCTATTGTGAACGACGACTTCGGCAAATAGACATATCATCGCACTATTAACTACTAATTCCATTGCCATGTTGTTTAAAGACATTGTATACCGCCTATCTGCGTTATTGGTTACGCGTCCATGTGCATACAACATTTGAATGCTATTCATGATTGATACACTCTCTATGTTGCACTTTTTGCAGTTTGCGATTACCGTACCGTGTCCCATAGCTAGAACCTCGTGTCGCAAAAGAGACAGAGAAATGTGTTGGAAATATATATGTGAGGTGTCCAAATGTAATGGATCGCCTGCATGGTTTACGAGCAGGAATCCTGCCGAATATCGGAAGTTTAGGGTACCGATGTTCACATCTTAATTTTGCATGGGAAAGCATGTCCCCATGCATCTATATAAAATGGACTATGTTTTCCATAGTTTCAGAATAGGTAGAGAGTTTGATATTACCATTCTGGTACCCATACAATGTTGGTCACTTATTTCTGTCACCTCGGACTAGCCGAACACCTAATAATCAACAACTATCTATTCCATCGACCTGAGATACCATATACTCTAGTACAAGGACTGAGGCCTGACTAAGAGATGACGAGGGTCAGGATAATTGAATTAATACCATAGCTTTCAACTTCGTATATACAAAATAACTTCGTCCAAACATCAGCTTGGAGCCAACAGGTCACGCTTTCGCTGGAGGAGCAGCGCCCTCAGCGAAGACATCATTGACACCAGTCACCACTCCAAGGTTTCCATCCCGATTTACCCCAAGCCATTCCTGGAGCTGAGGACTCAAAGTCTTCTTCGTCTCCTCCGACAGCCCAACACCCCAGTTCACCTGCCCCCTGAGGAACGGTGCGTTGTATGCTCCAAACAGAAGCGCCCGTTCCTTATCCTCCGTGGTGTTGCAACCCGAGGTGTGCCACAGGCGACCGTCCATGACAATGATTGACCCAGCCTTCGCCTCAAAGGGAATAAGAAGCTTCTTGGCTTCCTCGTCGGAGGGCACCTCCGCCCTGGTCTTCCACTGGTGACTACCGGGAATGTACAAAGTGGCGCCATTTTCCTTGTAAACATCATGCAGACACCAAATGACATTCAGCCCCCATATCGACAGCCACGGATCAGGGCACTGTAAGGAGAGATCGGAGTGTAGCCCCATTGATTTGGACCCGGGCAGGGCAATGTTAGCCGTGAAGTTGGAGACTAGGAAGTTCTGGCCCAGAGCTGATTGAACCATCTCCACTGCGACAGGGTGCGAAATCAGTTCGCGAAAAATGGGGTCGAGCTCCATCAGATAGAATATACGGACATTGCTAGAGTTGGGATCCAGCCAGTCCAGGTAAGTTGGGTCACCTCGCCGTTCACTTTCTTCCTTGGCTTTCCACAGCCGGTCGACGACCTCCTTCACCTTTTCGGCATCGATCACGTTGGGAACGACGGCCCACCCATCTTGCTTGAATTTCGCCTTCGCATCTGTGAGTTGTGCAGTCACCGTGCTGGACGCCATGGCTGAGGTGGAATCGTACAAGCAAAGGGAAAGAATGAAGGAGACTTTTCAGGGAGAAAGGAGGCAGAGAGTACTATGTGCACTAGCCCGTGGAGGTGCTTCGACGATAGACTAGGCATTTAATCCTCTATCCACAGCTACCAAAAGCCGGAAGGAGTTGGCTAAAGGTAGCCATGGGTAAACCGCTATCACTAGTAGGTGGGGGAAGCCATGCCACCATTAGCACAAGGGAATGACAGGGGAATTCATCCCGAAACACGAAGCAGGAGTCAGGTGGGGTAACTGTCCTAGTTAGCTAAGTACATGGATATCTTCCGTTATAGAGGGCAACCTCGCTGTTTAGCGCCCCATGCTCCTTGTTGAGCAGAGTCCGTCGATACTAGGATAAATGTCTGTAGTACCTTGAGTATTTTTCCCAGTTCTCATTTTAACTGCAACTTTGCAGGTCTGCTTCGTTAGCTTTTCGAATACGGAATTGCTGATTTGGGACGGTAAGTACCATGGGGCAACTTCGTCATGGGAATAATTGGTACAATCCATGTAGCTGGTCTAATGAAGTCTAGGGGTATAACTATATCAAGGATTGATTTGGAATCTGTCTCTGTCTAATGGACAATTGGCCGGTGCCCGTGGGCTTTTTAGGACGCCCCGGGGATTGTCCGGTTTGTGGAGATGGCATGCGACACGCTTAAAGGAGTCAGCGAATATTACCCGTCCCTCAATGGGTGGGTGACAATGCCACAGTTGTCGTTTTCTATTGCAGTCAGCTGATGTGAGCTTGGTGTGGGATATCGACCGGTAGAGTGAAGTTCGGAAGAAATGGTGAAAGCATGATTTAAGCCCTTTAGCATACAAAGTAATACAATCCCATGCAAGACCCCTGTAACTCTGTATATTAAAAATTGGGGAGAAGTTTTAATGGGACTATAGTGGATACAGTGAGGCTGTCAAAACATTTAGTGCGCCCTCTTTGACACGGCGCAGGTTGGGGGCCATGACAAATAATTGGAGAAGGTCGTTGATTGAATATAGTCCAGTGGGCCCTAGTAGATTTGTCGTCTTACCATCTCATATTAAGATCCACTCTGGCCAAGTCAAGATCCTTCGATATAGCCCCTCTGCTATTTTCTGCCGCACAAAGCAAGTTATATCACAGGGCAGGCCCTTGCATAGGCGATGTTCCATGCGCTTAACGGAAAGCTCAGCGTAATGTAGATAGACCAAATTTGTAAAAATATCGGTTTCTGGCACTTTCTCCTTCACCGTACTTTAAATGCCGATCAGGGAATAATTCTACCTGAGAAGGCCGACCTGATAATTGAACGAGCATACTCTAGCATAAGATGAGGACGCCATCCGGCTACCTTCCCTGTATTGGACATTTGGACCGTGCTCATCAACTGGATTTGGCTGTCGTTGTGCATATACCCTAGAAACAATTGGCTGGCTGGTCAAGTATGGAGTAGACATTCAGCACAATGTGACTAGTCTTCAGCTGGTGACGACCATGATGCTGATCATCTCCTGCAGAAGCTAGTTAGCCGTTACACTAATCTCTGTGCCGTTCACTGAGGGCGGCAAAGTTCCCCTTCCACGCCAGCCAGGGACCGGATGAGGACCGAGAATATCCCGTTGTGGATCCAGGCTAGACGCCAATAAACCAAGACTCCGAGTGGGGATTGAGAATGTAGGTGAAAAAGAAAGAGGAAACAAGGAAAAGAATTCTCCTCTGCCAACACCAATATACTCTGGAGACCTCAAGTTGCATCTACTTTGCCTTAAACAACTGACCACAAGCTGATATGGTTCTGCCTGAATTCGAGGAAAGGTGCTGTTGCGAAGAATGTCTCCAGATTAGATGTTAACTGGACGATCATTCTACTTCCGCCGCCGCAATGTCTTGTATGTCTAGAATATGCAAATTTACGTTATGTTTTGTACGTCGATCTAAGGTCTATGTGCCGTCTCACAGCTTGGCTACATACGATATCCCCCCGTAGGGCCTTAGAGCAAACCGGAGCAGCAAAGGAATCTGTGAAAATGTTCACAGTCTTCTTATCCTGCCCCTTTGAAAAGACACTTTATGTTCCTGCCCAAGTCCCTCCCTCAGCTGGGCAAGGCAGCGGGTTCTCTCAAAACCATGTTGGTGCCTCACCTCAAGAGGCTCGTATGCGACACTCAAAATTAGTTCGGATTATGTAGTGTAGAGTCTTTGAGTAACATAAAATCCATTCAGTAAGTGATCGAGATAACTGTTCTGGTAGTGGCCAGACTAGTCCGTTCATGCTGCCAGTTCTGATCTACTTCATCCAGGGGCAATTTGGAGGAGGGAAGTGGATATAAGATACTAGTAACGCATCCCGAGAGTAGGATGCAAAATTCATCCCGACCCAGATTGGCCCCCTGCTCAGTTTCAAAAATGGCCATTTACGCACTAAATGACTTGACAGAACGCTAAAATCAACCAGGCAAGAGCAGTTCCACTTCACCGATGATCTGGACCAATTTGTTTCACTTGCTCCTACAACACCAAACACCGACGCCACTCGAACTCGCGTGAACTACCTACATAGAGAGATATGGGAAGGGTCGAGGCCGCATAGCATTGTGAGCTGAACCTGAGCAATACTTTGAGCAGCAGCTGACTGGGGTTCCGGATGGTCTTGAGGCCTTCATGGAATGGGGATCAATGAGAATTTGCAGCCCGTTACCTGGGCAGTTTCCATCCCTTTCATTGTAATCACTTGCTTGACGTGTATTCTTCGGGTATATTCTCGACTTTGTCTCTCGAACTCCTTTGGCATTGACGACTGGTTTATGGTCGCTGCGAGTGTTCGTACTCTACCCTTTGGTTGCATATGTATCTCTAACAGTATCAGATTACATGGCTCGCTAATCAAGGGATCCTTGGACAAATGATTGTGTATGGTGGAGGAAAGTGGGTGCAGTTTTCCTCAGAAAATTCCCTCATATGCTGACGGCTATTCTCGATACTGAAGACAGGATAAAGATGTTCCGCCAGAAAACCTATTGAAAATAGTCACGGTATATAGTTCACGTCAATCTGTATGGCCATATTAGCTGATGCATCACAAAGCTTCTCTTCGTTATTGAATTTGTCTACATCTTTTGCCAATGGCTGATCAAGATGTCTTTCCTGACCTTCTATCTCCGCGTGTTGAGCATCTCACAAATCTACAAAAAGGCAGTGTACGGAGCTATGGCGTTTACATCCGCACAAACCCTGGCGGTTCTCCTTTTCTACGGACTGCAGTGTCTTCCGTTGGATGCCTTTTTCCATCCCGATGCCCATCCCGATGCGAACTGCATCCCGACGGCGGTGACGCTCTACTTCCCAGCAAGCATGGTAAGTGGATAATAGTACGAGCTACTCAAGGTGTACGGTTCTAATACCGTGACAATTTCTAGAACGTGTTAACAGACTTCTTGATTTACATTCTGCCCATCTATCCACTTTGGAGTCTCCAGATGTCCACGCGGCGACGAGTCGGCCTCATTGCTTGCTTTACCGTTGGCGGGAGCACCATCCTTGTATCCCTTCTCCGATTTATCGTGCTTGTGCAGCTGGCCAGCGGCTCAAGAACCTTCTACGTCTATGGGTCTGTCGCGATCGTTACCACAATTGAGCTCTGCACGGCTATCATTACGGCCAATATGCCCTCTCTCCGATCTGTCTGGAAGACGCATGTCTCGGGAACCTTGTATGGCTCAAGCGGCCGAAAGTCGGCTCCGTATGAGCTAGGAACCACTTCACAAGCGCGTGGAAATCACAGATTGGCAAAAGCGAATGTCGTCCAGAGATTAAAACAAGGCGCCACCAACGTTTCACACGCTGATTCAGAGGAGGAGCTTTGTCAGAACAATGGGGACATTGTTGTCAGCACACAGGTCAAAGTGAGTAGTGCAGCAGATACCAGTGCCAATAGCCCACGGTTGCCGGCCTCGTACTACAAACTCAAATAGGTTCTGCGGCTTAGCATAGGGTCATTACACAGAATGGTCGCTGTCTAAATAATACACAGCACCGGAGTAAAATCCTTTGGTCTGTGTGAGAAATTTCTTTTGTTCACCATCTTGATATTTTGTAGTTTACGTTCTAGATAGTATACCCCATTACCACTTCTGATGATTTGTACCACGATCCATAGGGGTGGCCTTATCCTGGTCTCAAATAGTCCACCTCCAATGGTAGCTCTCGTCCCAACCCTGATATACTACACGTAACGTCGAGCCATAATACTATATAAACGATCAAGCCCCACAATGATCAAGTTCCGTGAGGTCTACTAGTGGTCCTTTGTGTACTAGGCAAAAGGAACCAGCAGGTCTGCACAGCGCTCAAAGTCGACAAAAGATTTCACTGGTCTTACCTGCTACTCTCATCTCATCGACCAGTTTTTCGCAGTACCAATACGGGCTCAGTAGGGCCTTCGATGACCATAGTAGAAATTGATCGTTAAGTAAAAAGCATTAGACCTCACAGGACTTTACCTCCGGTGGTCCTGGCTAGGAGCGAGGAGAGTAGTATCTTTACGTTACTTTCGTCCATCTTTAGATTTCTCATAATAAATTCAATATGCGACCTCAACCCACATGGTTGCATACATGGATGCATCTCAGGCCATTTTGGGAGGTCATGATACAATATATTAGCTCATCTACATTACTTGGAAGAGATTATAAAGATCCTTACTACGGTCAGTAGTATCTTCTATTGTCCCTTGCTAACAGAGTCGAGTCAATTTAATTCCAACTCGCGAATATTTATCTCATATTATCTTCCCCCTTCCTCTCATATCTACAACCAACACCATGCGGTTCCAACTCATACATCCGCTCTTGATCCTTCTAGTGTTTCCACTTCTTGTTCTCTCCCAATATACCACCGATGATGATGTAAAGCGACTCGGGCCTCCCCCTGAATGACTGTACAACCTAATGCTCCCAGATGATAATTGTATACCCAGAAGCATGTACCAAAGAGGCTTGTCCTGCTCCACCAGACTGTAACAATAGCGTCTGTCAGAATAGGTTCTTGGGACCGGAGGGACTAAAGTCGACTGGCACGGTGTGCGGCTTAAATTTTGTCAATATTTTCAAAGACTATTGGCTGCTTGGAAAGTCCTGTCCGAACAATTCATGCAAAAGTATACTTCGATTACCTGTGAAAAGCTTGCCCTCCAACGATGGCTTCAGTGGGAAGCCCGAAGCAAGGCAGGTCACGCAAGGGACGCTCTTGAATCGGCTTGGGAGTCCGACAGGGAGCTTCCTCTCACCCAAGGGCGAACCTTACCCGCTGCGGGCTGCCCCTCCGTCAAATTGCGCATTGACAGCAGAACCAACTATCATGTTTATGAGGCGAAGAAAGGATTCCCTGCTTGGTATGGCAAGATCGCAGGTGCCTTTGGACAACCGGGAGGAGGACAGCGAAATTTCGTACCCGGCAACATCAAGTTTCTCCTTGAACGGGATTACATACAAAGGACCTTCTCTGCGATGTTTGTCAATGATTCCGCAAGATGGATACCTCGGAAATAGTATTGTCGATCTTATTGTAGGACGTTCTCATGACGACAGGTCGGGCGTAGATCGACTACTACATACTCGGAACATAATGTTATACCTCATGGATAATTCGGCCACATGATGTGGACAAATATGTAGGGATGAGAGTGTGGTGGTCATATAATTAAGACTTTGGTACATCACTACACCCGCCGATTCTCGGGTACCGCTTCCGAAATTAAGCATTCCATGCCACAATATATCCCACAAAAAAGGGTAAAAACGTAACAACTCGCTCTCTTCACCCTTAGGACTCCCGTTAGGATACTATACAGTAATGCTTAACCTGGCTGTATGGTCTATTCCTTCTCTTCGTCCGATGCCGTTACTGCAGGCCTGCAATTTTAGACAGGCCATTTGTTTCTATGATCATCTCCGAACCTGTAACAAAGCTCGTTGCCGACTTGAGTAAAGCATCTTCTTGCCTTGCCTCGTACGTGAATTGCCTTCAACTATATATATCCAGTTAAGCTGTGAGTATTTTGCAAGTCCGTCTAGGCAATTCCCGGTCACCTTCGATTTCATTCATCTGGACTTCAGATGATATGCGGAGCACACGGGGATCAAAGGCTTGCTCAACTGTGTTCTTTAGAGCACAGCCCCCGATAAAAGTATTTGCAATACTAACTGTTGCAGAAGTCAAGATACCAAATTGTGAATCCAAGCGAAGGCTTTGTGGTAAGATGATAGACATCATGCTCGTAGGGAGCCTCGACATTACTGGTTGCCATTGTTATGCGCTTTCTTGAGGGTCGCCTCATCAGGTGCACTCCTAGCCAATAATCACTATCATACCAAGTGAAGAGCTTCAAGTCGATTGCTATGATCGATGATTGTGTAGTCGTCAATCACATCGGGCGGTTTTTTGGGTCAACGGTTCGGGCCATCCGGCTAGAGGCTAGCATACTACCCCTAAATCATGACCACGTAATAACTCCTATGTTTAACTGGATGAGAAAAACCATATAAAGGCATTGTTCCTAGCAAAAATGGGGGAATACTCGCCGTCGTACGTATCAAAAGACTCGAGATATGAAGCATGCACACTACCGCAGCATAGGAGCCAATAAAAGGCATAAATTACTGGGTCTTGCAGACGATGGGCAGGTTCCCTATGATATGTGGCTCTTTCTTGCTTCCTCTTTGTTTTTCCTTTTGGGGTTCTTTTAATTTTCAAAAATCCTTTTTTTGCCTCCAATATTATTCATTCCCTCTTTCGTATGCTCTGGGAAGATCATCATCGTACGGTCGCGAGTCAGTGCGGAGAAGCAGTCCGTGGCGTAAACTGATCGTCGCATGCAAGACCCGTCGGCTAAAAGGATGATTATCCGAGTACCTCCCGTACCAGCTATATAGAGCAAGAGTAGGGGTTTGAAGGAATTGTGCCAATTGAGGTCTTGCGGACTCCGATCGAATCAATCAGATGATGCGGTTTTATTAAGGTTACAGTGAACTCTCGGGATGTCTCATAACCTCCACCACCGTCTGCCCCTGGGTTAATGGCATCCGCCAATCGGCTAATCTTCAAACTACTAGCATGCCATGCCGAACTGCACTTATGCAGGTCACCTCCGTTTCACAGGAAGACTACCCAAAATGAACCCGTCCATGACGTCAATTGCCCAGCTGCAGTATTCTGCTGCCCCGAGCAGTATCGTCAGGGGAACTTATTTGTAACCAGCTTGCTCTCTGTGATGGACGTAAAGCAGCTCTCGCGCGATCCTGCAAAATGGGCTGGACACGCTTTCCCACGTCTCTGGCGCTGATATGTGCATCAGCCCTCCTCGTCCGTGGTCAGAGCGACGACCTAGGTCTGGCAAATGGCTATACTACTTTGAAGACCAAGAATTTCGACCTCCAACTCGTCACTGACGCCCAGGTCCTGGCATCTCTCAAGCCGTCTGGATCCTCGTTTGACTTTTTGCCGTCCGACTTTTTGCGGTACCGTGCAGCGAATGGTCAGTACCATATTGGAGACATCACCTTCCGATACCGTACGGCAGAGGACGGAAAATGGACTACAGGCGACTCCTCTCAATCTCGAGCGGCCGTTAAGTCGCTCGAAGACAACTCTCTCGCTGCAGCAAATATGGACGCAACACTGCCCAGTGGTTCTGCTATACATGTCGTTCGCCAATGGTTGGATGTCGATGGGGACTTGGGCCTGAGCTTCACTCTTAGTAACAAGGGGGAAAGTACCGTGGAAATTGGCAGCCTAGGCTTCCCAATTGAGGCTAGCAGCATCTTTACAAATCGCAAGGCGGATGAAGTCACGGCTCAATGCTCCCTCGTGGATCCTTACATCGGATTAGATGCCGGCTATCTACAATTCACCCCAACCTCCGGAAAAGGTCCAGCTTTGATTATCACCCCGCTCGTCAACACTAGCACACCCTTTGAAGCTTGGCGTAACCTTAATGAGGTATCCGATGAGCATACTGGGTACAATAGCCAGACATTTGAAGGGTTTTATGAGTGGCAGACCCATTCCAAGGCATACGCCGAGAGTGAATGGAACAGTGTGACTCCTTGGAATGAGCCAACCGCTCGGACTCTAAAACCCGGAGAAACGACCACCGTTGGTCTTCGCTTTTCTGTGGTCAAGGATGGCGTGCGCGGGATTCAAAAAGCTGTTCAAGGCACAAATACTCCGTTGACAATCGGAACCGCATATGTGGTTCCCCGCGACCTGACGGTGCAGCTTCTCACCTTTCACTCGGCTAATGTGTCCAAGATCGTATCCGACAACAACGCATTTGATATCACACAGGGCTCATCCAACTCAATTTCTTTGACACCTACTGGATCGCTCTGGGGGCGCACCAAGGTCACAATTTCGTACGCTGATGGCAAAACCCAGACTGTCCATTACTTTATCACGGATGCCGCCCCAGATGTAATCTCCAAGCTGGGTCATTTCTCTACCACTTCAATGTGGTTTGATGATGAACAGGACCCCTTTGGTCGCGCTCCTTCGGTGATCACTTATGATGCTTCCACCAAAGCACAAGTTCTCCAAGAGGCGCGTGTTTGGATCGCTGGACTTATGGATGAGGGCGGTGCCATATTCTTGGCCTCCACGATGAAGGAGTATGGCCTTCCTAATGCAGCGGAGATTGCGAAGCTTGAAGAGTTTGTGTCCAAAGTGCTTTTCGGTACCATCCAGAACACCGATTTCACAGTCCGCAAGAGTGTCTTCTACTACGAACCGGACAGACTTCCAGAATATACTTACAGCAGAAGTATTGACTGGGGGAATTGGTGGTCGTGGAATGAGGAGGCATCATACTCCACAGACCGTGCCTATGACTATATCCACGTCATTGGAGCATACTGGTCTTTGTATCGCGCCGGGCGCGACAATCCTTCTCTCCTAAAGGTGCATACGTGGCAGTGGTATCTGGGCCAGGCGTACAATACCACAGTGACTTGCTTTGCTACTGACTCTGCCGGAAACGGCCTTATTGGCTACTCTCGTCTAGGGTTGATGGGAGAGACGGTTGTTGGAGAACTCTTAACTGACCTTCGGCGTGAAGGCTGGACCGAAGAGGCCAATGCAGTCGAAGCCGCTATGAAACTCCGAGCGGATGCATGGGACAAGCAGTCCGAGCCATTCGGCAGTGAAATGGCATGGGATTGCACGGGCCAAGAGGGAGTTTATTACTGGAGCAAGTAAGTGTTGTCTTCCTTTTCTCTATCACTCCCTGGTTGTAGCATTTCCTGTCCAGTAACTGACGTTGTCAAATCGAAGCTATTTCAATCTTAGCCAAACATCGACGAAAACAATCAATAGCATTCTAGGCCTGATGCCGACGGTGTCACATTGGGGATGGAACGGAAATGCCCGCCGCTACTGGGATTTCATGTATGACATTCAATTCCCCAAGCCCATGCAATGCTAACGCCCTCAGCTATGCCGGAAAACTCCAACGTATTGAACGCATGATCCACCATTATGGCTCCAGTCTCAACGCATTGCCGCTTCTCGCTCACTTCCGACAAAATCCGACGGATACCTATCTCCTCCGGGTCGGATTCGCCGGCATAAGCGGTCCGTTGAGCAATATTCGAGAGGACGGTTCGATGTACAACGCTTTTCACTCGTTTCCAAACACCCTCAAAGGCGACGATTACTCCGGGGACTACGGCCCTAGCTTCCTAGGATTGATTCTCGGCTCTGGGACTTACGTCGTCAATGATCCCGACATCGGTCTCGTAGCGTACGGCGGCAATTTGGCAGTGGATAGCGGCACAGTAACAGTACAACCGCGCGATGCGGTCCGACGACGTGTATACGTTGCGTCCATGGGTATATATGTCACGATTAGTGCCGGACAGATTGAGGATTTCTCATTTTCGGCCACTGAGCCGGATGCTCTGCAATTAAATATCGTCTCGGGGGCGTCCAAGTCGACTACGACGATTGTGTGGGTTGAGAGTCCTGGAACGAAAGATACATACGTGGTGAATACTGAAGGGAAACAGACGAGAGAAGGCGTCGAGGTTGAACTCTCAGATAGCTCCGTCGTAGTCACGGTGGTCAGACGATAAGCTTAACGAATGAATTTGCTCGGTCGGCAAGGGTGTATGATACTTGCGTAGCGCTATCGCGAGTGTGTTCTGATGATGCTCGAATGGACGGGATAATCTCAAAGTTTGTCTAGCGTGTATTAGTCCCGTCGGAGCTGCCAGTCTAGGTTCCTTCACCTTGCATTGCTTCGCCATATGACAGTTTACAAATATTCTTTTCGCTAATAAAATATGTATACTGCACAGTGCCAAAGGTTCCCTATAGTCTTTCCGAGCACCTGCAAGGGGACTCAAGTCCCTGAGCCATGCACAGGACGGCCGGTGTGGAGAGAGAGTAAACCCGGCCTGTAACTCTTTCCCCTGGTGATTACGTCTCTCTTGAAAAAGAGTTCTCCTGCCCAGTATCTTCAGACGAGCCCCCATCGGCTATCGGTTGGAGCGCTGGTATCAGGAACGCCCATGAACTGCAACAATGTCACAAAAAGAGCCAAACCCGGCGATAGTTCTATTTCAATAACTAGTCGTGTCTCTCGGCTCTCTGCAGCCTCTTGGCTGGATATAAACCCACTACGCCTCGCAGCAGACGTGCTCCCAAGTCATCTGTTTGACTTCCACCATAAGTGAAGGACAGCTTCTGGCCTGGTAGGTCGGAGGAGTAGAGTGAGATTAATGAAGCTGCGCAATAGTGGCATAACGGGATGGTGCCACTCACTTATTTGCTAGGCGGTCCTCGATCGACATAGGTAGCCCACTTTGTCGAATGCCATCGAGTATTGAGTGAGTGATTTCTGCTTAGGGCTGGAGTCTACCTCCGACTCAAGAGGCATTCGGGCGCGATGCTTCCTCATGCTAGGGATGCAGACCCATGCTCTTGTCAATCCATGTCGCAAAGACCAAATCATTGTTACCCTTGCGGTTTATGGCATTGAGAAGCAGCATGATCAAAGACAATTAACGAGGGTAACCACCATGAGAAGGAATAAATTTGACCTGCAGAACTTTGGCCTAGCGAGAGCCGATGAGCTCTCTACTACTCTGCAATAGCGTTACGATAAAATCCCGAATCCGGAAAAGCCGAGGATCTGAGAAAGGATGCCGTTGATGTGGACTGGAGCTGAAGTCGGTGGGCAAGACTGGTCAAGCTGTGTTTCCCATAAGGGGTCTGTCAAGCCGCAACCGAAGTTTTAACAAGGGTTGAATGCACATTTTCCATATACCATGAAACACCATCCGATTCCTGTACCAGCGATGTATTTCTCGGAGGGTTGAAGTCTCGTGGGGACTGGGCTCTGCGCGACCGTTGGAGTTTTCACTTTGTAGAGCCAATGATCTATGCTGACCAAAATCACGGAGATTAGAAGACAAACATGCTGAGCTTCTATTATATGTTGAATAATTGGCAATAGTTTCCCATCTGAGGGGTTGTATGTTGTAGTAACCAGCAATTTGGATTTTTGATTGACCGACGGTAGTATTTCATCTAGTGGTAGAATTAGATTTGCCTGGCAGAGATCCAATCCAACAATCCACGTCGATCCCGGTACGATGACTCCAAGGGCCTAACCGAGGAATTGCCTACCTAGGTAGGATTCAGACTGCGTTAATGAGTTTTCGGGTTTCCTGTATTAGGTCTAAAGTCAGAATCCAGTCATCTAATTCTTAGCGCACCGTCTGACGGGTGCCTTTTGGATTCCGCCATGCCTGAGGCTCACAGGCCTCAACATCCCCTGGCGACCGTCATGTCATGTCTAACAAAGGAAGCTCACAGGAGGTCAAAAAGTCAGTAGAACTTGAATGAACAGACAAGCAAAGTTTTCTGTATGCCATACAAGAATGGGCATGGTGTTTGTGGATGTGAGGAAATTACTTAGTGAGCGTTTCACATATGTTCTCTGATATTCTCTGCAACCAATAACACTACCGCTACCAGCAAAGAGCATCACTTGCACAAATCTCAGTCTTCTCCATTTCCATTTCATAATTGTTGTGCACAGCTAAATCGAGGCAGACTGCTATTGGTGGGCTTAATAAGGGCGCCAAGTCTGGGCTATTGAGAGCTGCGACGATCGTCTGACAGCTCGGTTAGTACCTGTTTCAGTCGGTTAATTTGATCTATCTATTACCTTATTTCGCCTCGGAGAGCTGTCTGTGTGAAACAACCGGCAAATTGTGTATAAGAGATAGAATTTCTACGTGTTGAAATGCTCTACCGAAGGTGCTGCTTTTGGACTCTGATCTATCGGCCTCATACACGTGGGAAAGATGATCTCCGGTCTGATCGAGTTGGTCTTCCTCGTGGCTGCCGCAGCAGCACAGCTGGATAGCCCTTCACCCTTTTCCTTCACGTCGACGGGCAACCCAATTCTATCCAACGGCTCATGGTATTCCGCCGACCCTGCTCCTTTAGTGGTCAATGAAACGCTCTATATAATCACTGGACGCGACGGCGCAGCTGCCGACGAGAATGCCTTCGTGATGAACCAATGGGGGATGTTTGCCTCATCATCAGCGAAGCCAGATGGAGGCGAATGGACTTTATATCCCGACATTGCCGATCCTCGTACCCTATTCGCCTGGGCTGAACAAGGCACGGCATATGCGTCGCAAGTCGTCAAAGGCGGCGACGGCCGATTCTATCTGTACGCCCCAGTGACCCAGGCCAACAGCACCAATCAAGATGCTTTTGCGATCGGCGTTGCCGTCTCAGACACCCCAACCGGCCCCTATGAGGACGCTCACCCATCGGGACCGATCATCTCACAGAGTGTGCCCCCGCCAGGGAATACTATACAGAACATCGATCCGACCGTGTTGGTCGACGACGACGGGCAGGTGTATATCTACTTCGGTACTTTTGGGCAGCTCCTCGCATACCAGCTCGATCCCGATATGGTCACAGTGACCTCAACTGTGACCCAGGTCACTAGCCTTATGGGTTACTTCGAGGCGCCGTGGCTCATGAAGCGGCAAGATGTGTACTACATGCTCTTTGCAGCGAATAACGCCGGTCTGGATTCTCCCTGCACGCCTACCTCGTACCATGCGTGTATAGCATACGGAACCGCGTCGTCTCCATTGGGTCCCTGGACCTTCCAAGATGTAATCCTCCCTATCGTGTCCTCTACCACTTCCCACCCTGGCGCGGTGGAGCTAAACGGTGAATGGTATCTGGTGTACCACACTGCAGACGCAGTAGGAGGGGGTCATTTCCGGCGTAGCATTGCCTTCGATAAACTCACATTCGACGATAGCCAGGCACCTGCGAGAATGAATGTTGTTCAGCAGACGTCTGAGCCCAAATCGCCGGCACCGCCTACATACAACGTGGCACTAAAAGCGACAGCAAGTTCTGTAAACCCAACACCCATTCAGTACTGGGTCAAGGCCTTGAATGACGGGATCATTCGAGAGAACCCCTTGCCACCTGACTACTGGAGCTCGTATGCCGCGACGGATTCTCCACGGTTAAGCACGCTCGTTTATTCCTGGAATGAGACGGTTCAGGTGAATGGTACCTCCATGGTTTTTTTTGCGGATCATGCGGCCGGAGCGAACGAGGGTGTCGCTCCACCGAAGGAATGGTATATCGAATACAAGGACGGTTCTGGCAAGTGGCAGCGAGCTGTAAACACTTCACCATATCCTTTAGAAGTGACAGATACCCCTAGTGTGGTGACTTTTGAGGCGGTGGACACTGACACAATACGCGCAACTTTAGTCGCGTCCGGCACCAATCAATATGCTGGCGTTGCCGTGAAGGAATGGGGGGTATTGTCGACCACACTGCACTCGTATTGAATACGAACTGTGATTGATGTGCCGAGCACGAGTGTACATAGTCAAAATCAAGTAAAGCGTATTCGCCGTTATACTTGCCATGTCTCCCTATCGACCTTCTATTAGTTATGCAACCATACTTCCTTCAGCATTCCTATTGTATGGATACACAGAGGCTGGTGGAACTGAATGACTTTCCTAGGAGGAGCGAGAAGTTATGCCGTTATTAATTTGTTTGTTCAAAACATTGACATGAGGGATCAACATTGGCACTGCCGTGTCTTATCGCTTACTGCTTTTGTGGCGATGTCATATAGTCTCAAACCCTCATTGGCTGGGCAGATTAGACGAAAGAATGCTCGATGACAAAAATAACAAGTCGTTGCGGAGAGACCCTACGTGCAATCATATGATATTTACCAGGTGGATGAGTAAGTTATTATAAATCAGAGATGAATAGTAATACCTGTACGTTGGGAAAGACGAGTAGAAGATTTGTATAGCCTCATCCGCCTCTCGTTGCGGTAAGCGGTGGTCTGGCACACTGCTATAGTAGTGGCCCACCTTGGTGGAGCACGTTGATAAAACCGCTGGATTAGATCGGAGTTTCTCATCTCGGAACAATATCCATGTGTGTTGCGACAAACCAAAACCATGGCGAGGACTGATCGACACTGTGCTATTCTGGGAGGCCTGCCATAGCTCGCTTGGCATCACAAGTTGATAGATCATACGGGGATAGACAAGAATCATAGACTACAGGCAACGTGTAGGCACTAGGCAGTGGTTGTCAGCAATGTTACGGGCATTGTAGTGTCATACCAAGTACTCCAGGAGCATTTGCCTGTCGTCATTTATGATGTTGAGACATCCCCTAATCTATCATAGTATATGAAAATTGCCTTCTAGATTGTCTTCTTCAATTATAATGTGGATAGATATCCACGTTAATAACCATAACGGCGATAACGGGAGTCCAATTGAACGACAGGGGGATGGGCCAGCTTTTTCATTGGAAGAGAATTGATTAAATGATAGATTAAGCTTAAAAACACGTCGAGTCAGGTATGCTTGTATCAAGGTGGGATCAGTCCACAGCGGAAATTGCATGGTTCTTTAGCTTGTTTGTCGGACGGGAAGCAGGTTGGGGCAGATGTGGACCAGCCCTAACCGTCTCTTGCTGGGACCTCACTGGAAGAAAATAACCCGATGTATGATAGTCAGAATACTACTCTCTCTGAGAACGATCGCTATTTTCCCAGCAAACATGTTCTTCTGCAGCAGCGCAGTAACATTATACTCTTCAAAAGACACCCCGAAAAATAATACGACATCCATCCCCAGGTATTTACCGCGACACGGAGGTCATTAATCTCAATCTACTAGCGCAGAGCTGCCGCGTCATGCTGTTTCCTCTATCGGAAGACGTTGGATTCCACCAATGAACCAGCATAATATGCGCCAGAAAAACATCCATCTACTTGAAACCACCATATCGAGCAATATGTGCCCCAATGCCGAACCGACATTTGACCGGCTGGACGTGGTGGAGATGTTTCACAGATGCTGACGATCACCTACCCAAACCAACATAGACTCAGTAGAGATCGGCAGAAGCTTTCACCGGCTGGCCCATCCTGACGTTGATTCGTTCATTCCTGCTTAATCCGGCTGTGGAGGCTGTTCGAGACTACTTTCTACCTACCCACCCACTATGAGACTCCTTGACCAGCCCAAAACAATGATTGCACTGGGAAATCAGATATAAGTAGCTCTGCTTGCCGGTAATCTCGATGTTTTCTCTCTCAACAAACGCATTCTCACTTCTGTCATTCTTTGGTTTCTTTTGTTGCTTTTTTTGTCATTCTTTCTCTTTATACCATATCAATTAAAACTTCCAGGATGAAGTACGCTGCTGTTCTCACGACTGTTGCCGCCCTCGCCTCCCGGGCTCTCGCTACTAGCGTCTCGGGCACCGCTGAGGGCTTTGCATCCAGCGCTACCGGTGGTGGCAGTGCCACCGCCGTCTACCCTACCACCACCGACGAGCTGGTCTCTTACCTCGGTGATGATGAGGCCCGTGTCATTGTGTTGAGCCAGACTTTTGACTTCACGGAAACTGAAGGCACCACCACTGCTACCGGTTGCGCTCCCTGGGGTACCGGCTCTGCCTGCCAGGTCGCCATCAACAAGGATGACTGGTGCACCAACTACGAGTCCAGTGCTCCCTCCGTCTCGGTGACCTAGTAAGTGTCGTACGCAGACCCCAATGAGCCTTTCTAACACGCGCCAGCGACAACGCCGGTTCTCTCGGTATCACTGTCAACTCCAACAAGTCTTTGATCGGAGAGGGTACCAAGGGTGTCATCAAGGGTAAGGGTCTTCGTATCGTCAACGGTGTCAAGAACGTCATCATCCAGTATGTGGCCATTCTACAACGATTCCATACTAGAGCAGATATTGACCAGGTCTCTAGGAATATCGCCGTCACCGACATCAACCCTAAGTACGTCTGGGGTGGTGATGCCATCACCATCAACCAGGCTGACCTGGTCTGGATTGACCACGTGACTGTAAGTCCCTGATATCGGAACTGTAGCAACGAGCAAATAACCAACCCTCCACAGACTGCTCGCATTGGTCGTCAGCACTACGTTCTCGGAACTGAAGCTGACAACCGTGTTACTATCTCAAATAATTACATAAGTATGGGGTAAATTATCCCTTGGAGTATCCCGCTAACCAATGATAGACGGAGAAGGAGACTACTCAGCCACCTGCGACGGCCACCACTACTGGAACGTCTACCTTGATGGTCAGTGTCCCATAGAATAATCATGGAGGCGATGACATCCATTAGACTAACATTCCATAGGCTCGTCGGACAAGGTCACCATGAAAGGCAACTATTTCTACAAGACTAGTGGCCGTGCCCCCAAGGTCCAGGGTAACACTTACCTCCACGCTGTAAGCCCCCAACCCCCATACCCCCATCTTGACTCCAAACGTACGAGAGCCCGCCGCAAACTAAACTAATCGCAAAATAGGTCGGGAATTATTGGCTGGAGAACAGTGGACATGCATTCGAAATCGGCGCCGGTGGTTACGTCCTTGCTGAAGGTAACACCTTCGCC
The DNA here is from genome assembly GCA_009176345.1 of Aspergillus leporis. NCBI lineage: Eukaryota > Fungi > Ascomycota > Eurotiomycetes > Eurotiales > Aspergillaceae > Aspergillus > Aspergillus leporis. The sequence goes on along the minus strand of ML732421.1, from coordinate 19,894 downwards.
GACGTCACTGCCGCCGTCGAGGAGTCCTCTTTCGCGGGTGAGCTCTTCGCTTCCAACACCGACTCCAGCACCTGCAGCTCCTACATCGGCCGTGCTTGCAAGGCAAACTCTTTTACCAGCTCCGGTGGCCTCTCTGGCTCCACCGTTGATGTGCTGTCTAAGTTCAAGAACGAGGACGTTGCTTCGGCTGATACCGCTGGCACTGGCCCTGCTTCCTCGGCTGGTCAGGGCAAACTGTAAATGGAAACATTTCTACTAGGCTCAAATCGGAAAAGCGAATTGAAGACGGGGCGGCAATGATTATGCTGCAACAGCAGGGGTTGTAAATATTTAGCTCTCTAAATTAGTTTCTCTCTTAGCTTAATTTATATTATTCTTGAGATAGACTCTGTTATTGAGCACGTAGGACTGTAGGATACGGGGTAAGATAGTTGGAGTAGCATCAATATATTGATAAATTGACGGCTTCAGGCGCCCCAGGCCTCCCATATCGGGCATTTGATCAGGCCTAGAGCCAGAGACTCGCAACCCACAATCATGTAATTTAGTCAGTTCTGAGGATCTAAGATAGTTGCAGGCAGGGAAACCTACAACCAGCGATTTGCCTTATTTGAAGCTTCAAGAAATTATGAGCCCGGCTCACTGTAGAGACGGTTCTACACTTATTCCTCCTTCGCTTTGAAGCTATTCAGAAGGCACACCCCACTACCAATACGCTAGAGACTTAGGGCCATGTCTAGTTCAAGTAGTCAAGCGCTTGGTGGGAATGTGGGTCCCCACCGGGGAGACGAGTGAGAGGAGCTACGTAGAGCGAAAGTATGCCTGCTAACTGCCTGAAAGTCCGCCTCCGGTTGCTAAACGTCTTTCAGGAAGAACCTTTATGTGTGGGACTACTACATCAGAGGAACACTGAGGAACCTGAAACTGGAAGACCTGCTTGATACAGTATCCCGAGACGTGAAGAGGATGATCCCCGTTATGTTGATTAGGAAACCATGTCCTCGTCGATTGCCAGCAGGCTGGGACTTCAAGTGGAAGGATATATCCTTGATTGTCTACTTCAAGCTACGGATCTTATTAATTTCGCAGATGACGCGTATCAAACGATCATAGGGATCATTTTAGGCCGTGGCCATACGCTTGCTAGAACTGCTTGGACCAAGGCTATTGACATGAGAAGAGCTAATTTTGCAACAATTCCTCAATACATCACTGAATTTCGGCAAGGGGTAAAGGTGTATAACAAACTCGATATTTAATATCTTCTTCCTGCGCGCTTCTCCTATTGCTCAGAGAGCTAGAACCGGAGTTGGCATCACGGACGGCCATGAAAGAAAGTCAGCTACCAGCCTCCGCACCGAAAAATCTTACCGAGACCAACTTTATGAAATACTGCGAGATAGTGACTGAGAAAGGCAACGATATTGAACTATGCAACTCACGGTCCTCAGCAGTGAGAACCTCTAGGAATGAAAGACAGAGAAATCATGACTCTAAGCCACAGGACTCCGAGACTGCAGAACAAACGAGAGCAAGTGAGAAGGAGAGGACCTGACCTAAATCAGGCGTGTCGTACGCGGATCAAGTTGTCAAAATAAAGAAGCCGGAGAGCTTCAACGGCGTTTGCGGTTACTGCAGATTGGAATAGGCAAGATATAAGGCCAAAGTCTGTCTCTATCTTTGCCCTGAGAAATGTCCTGCGCATTGGAAACCCCCTAATGAGGATATTTGGGTCTACTACGGCGAAACAAAAGCTGAAGGCCTACTGAAGAAGCTCAGCGCAGTGTCTCAACGAATCGCAGCATGTTAGACGATTCAGAGGACGATGACACTCAAGATTTCAGCGAGATGTCCTTACAGAACACTAATTCAGACCTTCCCTCGCAGTGGCTATACGATACTGGAAGTTCTCACCACCTCACGCCAGATAGAGCGAGTATGATGGAATACAGTGACTTCCTGCCTCACGAAACGTACAAATATGGGACCTTATCTGGAAAGGCGGTTGAGGCAATTAGAATAGGAAATGTGGAACGAGCCTAGACATTGGTGACGGTTAGGTCTCAATGATATGCATCAAGGCCTGCCACAATCCTCATATGAAATTTGGTCTGTTTTCCGCGCAAAAGGCGATTAAAGACCTCAAAATCAGCTGGTCAAACAGTGATCATACAATCCGTGACGTCGGAGGGTTATAAAAGGATATACCCGTGAGATCTACGGCGTTCCATTTCTTCTTACCAGAACCTTGCGCGGCTCTATGTGGTCACATCAAGCGCAGGTTGAATCTGCGTCTGTAATTACAGTGTACTGGTAGTACCCGCAGCGGGCAATAGGCTGAGTTTTCCACATCAATCAAGCCATTTGTGAGCACTTCATCCGCAATGTGCACACCGATGACCTTCCCAATGGTGATATCACTGTCCCCATAGGGGGATTCCCTGGTAGTCGGATAGTATTGTGGTTCTCGCATTCGAACTGCACCGGGGGCTCCTTCACCATGGGAACGTCGACGAGAGTGGCTTGTTCCTTGGTGATACTACAGAGCTCGAATTCGTCCGTGCCGTACGGAGTCTGCTGGGCCGTGATATTGACCGCTTCGCGCAGATCCCAGGTGGCCAGGTTCCAGACGAAGGTACCGGTTTCTTCGGTATTGACTACTGTGTCCTTGCGTGCGCCGGTAATGGCCTGGTTGGAGGAAAACATGACATATGGCGGGTCAAAGGTCAGATTGTTGAATTGTGAGTAGGGGGCCAGGTTGCATTCTCCATTTGAATTAATGCTCGATATCCAGCCAATCGGGCGAGGGACCACACTGGCCTTTTTGGATTCGACGTGGCTAGTTAGTCTTCATATCTATCGGTCTCTTTGCTAGCTCGTATGTATTCGTACCTTGAAACGATCATGGGGAAGGCCATGCTCAGTGACCCCGGGTTGGTAGAACATTTTAGAGAATGAAAGAATCAATCAACTAAATATAATAGATACCAAAAATCTTAAAATATCTTCTTATAAAAGATAGTGAGATCTTAAGGATATGTATGCGAAGAGAAAATGCAGAGGGATTTGTGCTGTTTATAGTTGATGGCAAACCCAAAGTATGTAATTATATTGTCAGATAAGCCTTTCATAAGCGCCGATAAATGAAGACTACGTGGATAAAGCGGCAAATGGGACGTATCTGACGGTGTTACTTTCGGCAGTTGCGCATTAATGGCGCATTAATGGTGGCTTTTCTCCAAGTCGCAGATCCCCCAGCGTCCGAGCGTCCGAGCGTCCGGGCAATGGTTCCGAAGAGTCGAAGACGATCCCCAAGCTCTTGTCGCCCGAAACCCCGTGTTGATCTCACACAAATGTCCCTTCATAGTATTAAACTAAAAGTATTTCGACCATGAAACTGGCCCCAGCATTAGTGTACATAAAATCCCGAAACATCCCACCAAGTCTATACCCAATCGCAAGCAGAATATTCTATCATACAAGTCTATACTCTATACAAAATGTGGAAGGCTCATCTTGTGAACATAATCTTCCATGAGCTTGTCCTCTTGCTCATTAAATGGTTCGACAACGGTCAATCCGCGATCAACCTCGGCTTTCAATCGCTCCCACTCGTCAGACTTGCTATCAGCAGCCTCCTTCTGATGAACGGCAGTTCCATTCGCATGTCCATTCTCAGCACCCGTCGGTTGACCGTTGGCATCGCTCGTTGCGAGCAGAGGAGTGTAGCCTGCAGCTTCGAATGCATCCTTCGGGGGAACCGTGTAGCGACCCTTCTTGAGCACATATTTGCTGATCGACACCGCCATCAACCTCTTCTTCTGAACCTCGATATTATCCTGATTCTTCTTCGATGAGCCCTTGGCCGACTTGAGGAAGTAGGTGATGATGTAGATCCACTTCTGGTCATAGCTGGCTACATGTGATTTCACCTCGTATTGCATGTAGGCCGGGATTTCCCTCTTGAAGTTGGTATACACGCTGCCGAGAATAAAGCCGAGGAAGCCGTTTTTCCCTTGCAATGCGAGACGTTTTTCCAAAAGCGCGGCCCCCTTAACGACGATACTAGACATCAGGGCAGTTCGAGAAACATCGAGATCGGAGAAATAGGTTGAATTGGACTTGTGCATGTTGAAGTCGAGTTCCATGATGGGCGCGCGAGAGAAGATGCTAACGGGATTGAGGATCTCGGTGGAAGGGCGAGCGGGTTGTTCAACGGCAGGGGTAATGAGGTAGCCATGTTTGAAGAAGTAGCGGTAGACCCGGATCTGTCAATCTGTCAGCGGTCGAGTGCCAGTGGTCTTCGCGGATAACACAGTGTACTAACGTGCCAAACGATTGGCAGCGTCTTCAGATTCAGCAAGGCGAAGATGATGGCTGCAGCTTTCCAGAAGCCGACTGACTGCCAGAGGGAGGAAACAAGGGAACGAATGGCCTCCATTGGGGGTTGTTTGGAAATGTGAGGGTTTAAAAAATCATATGTAAAAAAATCGCAAGGAACACAATCTATAATTATACGGATCTAGGTCTAATATAGACCGCCGCGACAGCCAGCGGCGAGTTCCAGAAAATTCATAGGAAAACAGAAAGTGCCTGAGAAAAAAGGATCCACCGGATCACTGGGCCTCGGTAACCCTGAGGTGGGTCCCCTTTCCAGCCAGTCAGGGAGCCCAAATCGACTCCACTTGAATCTCTTTTTCATTTTCTAATCAGATTGAAGTCCCAACATGACAAACATAGCATCCTCCGGTTCAAGATAATATGTCATTCAAATGGTTCATCGGAGCGTTATAAACGTTGGGGCGAATATTTATTATATCAGTACTACTTTCACTCTCACAGCTCGTATAAACAGACAGACTGAATTGTACATAGTACACTGTTAAGGTAAGTAAATGCCGTAGTTGATCATATATTTGCATGTAAAATGCCAAATGCCGGCCATGGGCAGGCAGGGATCAAGCCAGTGCTTGCATAAACCAAGGCACCACATGGATCGATACTGCCGAACACACTTCCTACCGCTCTCCACACCGCTTTGATTTCAACTGATACGAGTACTTTCTTGTTTGTACTTCGGCTTCATTGATATAAATACATAAGATGGTGGGTACTACCAATGGAACTAAATCCATCCTCCCGGGTAGATCTCTCCACTCAGGCATGTGACATTTGCCGGAAGCGCAAAGTGAAATGTCATCAGCCTCAGTCAAGATGCGACAGATGCCAGAGACTCATTAGCTTGTACATTTCTGTCTCCTTCGAAAGTACGAGGCCCTAAGAAACGGTATGATTAGTTGAGGTTGTCTATCACGCCTGTCAGTTTTACTTCAGAAACTAACGCGGTAGAAGGCTACGGACAGAGCCGGTCGCTCCATCCCTTTGGTCGGGAGTCAGCAACACGGCCTTGGGATCGCAACCTTCTCAGTATCCCACCGACGATCTATGGGAGCGAAATCTCTTCAAACTTATTATGGAAGACTATCTTAATATCATTTACCCGCTCATCCCCGTTGTTCATCGCCCATCCTTCCGTCAGGCTCTACAAGAAGACAGAGATTGCGATGACTCCTGCTTCCTCGGACTTTTTCTTGCGATCACAGCAGTAGTCATCGCTACATTACCATCGCGATTTCAACATTACCGATCATTGAGCACTCCGTTGCGGTTCCAATCGCGCCAGGAGACGGTAAGAATTTGCGCTGACCGAATCATGAAGCTTCGGACATACACCTACTTCGACGAGATTAACTTCCAGAAATTTGCCATTTCGTATCTCCTGTATATAGCATTCTTGCAGCTCAGGAACCATAACCGATCGCGAATGATGGATGTGGAGGCGATGCAGATTGCACGCCTGTTGGACCTTCACTGTATTTCCGAATACGAAGGCCTCAACCGCATCGAGACGCAACTGCGGAAGAAGGGCTTCTGGCTGATATTCTACGGATTTGTGTAAGGCATTTACGGCATCCACCCCTGTAGTCGCCCGCTGATGATGTTCCAGGCATGCACGGCTGCAAAATATGTTCGGAGAGCAACTATCATACTTGGACCCGGTTTTGCTACAGGCTATCAATCCTGAGGACTTGTTGCCAGTGGAGGTAGATGATGAATTCATCCTGGAGCATGAGGTACTGATGCCGGCTACTCCAACTCCATGCCTGGTAACAGGATTTATCATTCATTCACGAGTCTTCTGGGCTGCCATCAGAAGTCCGGTACCCGGGCAGTCACCGGAAGAACCGTGTCCATGCGTTTGCGCCCATGACCCCAAAATCCAGATCTCATATCTGCAAACTCGTCTTCAGAGCCTGAAGTATCTCCTTCATGACATACCACCGGCCCTTCAGCTGTGGGGCCCACCAAGTGAGGACAATCTTAAATCCCCGGCTCGTCTGGGGTGAATGACCCCTCTGCATCCGCATACCATACGGACTGCAATTTGGGGTGACTGTAATCGAGAAAGAAGACCATTGCGTCGGTTTCATGACGTTCCTCTATGGGTATCCTGGTTGTAGTGGTAGGCGGCTCGTTGAATATTCTCAGGACGAAGCCTGCGCGACCGTCCGGAGTGCGAAGACGCTTGCCCAATAACGGGAGCTTCTGATGGCCATAAACGCCCTCGGAGAATTTCACGCCCCCTGATGCTGCATTAGCTATTCCCTTAAATGGTGTGACGGCAGCGTAGGGATTTAGTGCCGCCGAGCCTCCGCCACAATACGTTGCCACCTGAGCATTGGGACCGACTACCGCAACCGTTCTGCTTTTGTCGAGCGGGAGAACGTTATCCTCGTTCTTCAACAGGACAATGGCTTCTACAGCAACTTTTCTCAAGAGAAGTCTGTCCTCTGGCCGATCCAATTGCCCCTCCAAAGCTCGTTCCGGGATTCCCGATTGACTGGCTTTTTGTACTAGTCGAAGGACAGCGCGGACGCGCTCGTTCACTGTGGATATAGTACCTTATTTGCTGCAACTGCGTGTGTGAGAGCTTTGCCTCGCCATCTGGTAGGTCCAGGCATTTCGAGGTCCACCCCTGCTTGGATGGATTCGCTTGTGCTGTAGGTTCCGAACCTATTCAAAGAGGCAACGCCTGGTCAGTATCAAAGCAAGCATTGTGAATGAACTCAAGGGTCGCACCAATCGCTCATAATTAGTCCGCTCCATCCCCATTCTTCCCGGAGAATATCCTGAAGAAGCTTCGGGCTTTCCGAGGCATGGACACCATTGACCTTATTGTATGCCGTCATGATCGCTTCGGGCCTCCCTATAGCGATGGCAATCATGAACGGGAGTAAATATATTTCTCTGAGTGCCCGATCTGTGACGATGGAATTCACTGCCATGCGCTCATGTTCCTGATCGTTGCAGAGAAATGCTTTAGGGTTGCGATGATATTTCTCTCCTTCAAACCTTTACAGTAGTGGCCGGCAATGATTCCCGAAAGAAGCGGGTCTTCTGAGTATGATTCGAAACCTCTTCCTCCCAAGGGCCCTCGCGGTATGTTAATAGTCGGGCCTAGGACTACATGCGCGCCTTTGGTCTTTGCTTCTGCTGCTAGAAGATGCCCGATCTCCACGGCTAGATCGCGATCAAAGGTTACCCCAATAGCGGTCCCACATGGAAGGCATGCCGATGGTATGCTACCGAAGAATCTAGTTCCTTGAACTCCATTAGGCACGTCGGAGAGCCGAATGGATGGGAACTGTGTGCCAAAAGTCGTCGCCTAGTGAGATGATAAGCATTGGTCAAGCCCTTCCTCTTAAGGTGCTTGTAATGCCCCATAGTTCATTCCTACATACCAGATAACAGCGCAACCTTCTCATCTAAAGTGAGTTGACGTAAAATCTCTTCAATATCCGCTGTCGCAATGCGTTCGAAACTACTGGGAATCCCAGCTTCAGGCTCGACGAACTGCATACTGGTACCAGTATAGCAAGCCTTACTTGAGCTGGAAAGAATATCAATGGGTGTAGAGATGTGTACAGCTGGAGCTCCCTTGCCACGCACTCAATTTTGGTGTGCGTGCCTCCCTTTTTGTATGTCGCACTGCATATTTTGCGCTACTTTTCCGTTCCTACCATTATTACGATTGAACGCCGGACCTCTTCCGAGTTGCACAATTGGGGTATTTTTCCGCCAGTGTGGGTATTGTGAGGCATTATGATCCACACCGAACCGATGTCCTTCCCTTGAAGGAATCTGATTGCATGGCGGGCTCGAGAGCCATCATCCGATAGATTCGGTTCTCCCGTTTCTCCGTTTCCCCTTTTCTCCTTTTCTCCGCGTCTCTTTAGTCTCTCTCCGCATGCTCCCCTACGCACTATCACCGTTGGTCCTGAGTCTCCCCAACTTTCTCCACAGTCTGCCCTTTTCCATGTGGGCTTCACACTCCCATACGACCACCTAATTTCTCGTTCTAAGGGCTTATGGCTTTGCCCAATCGACCATGATTGGTCCTTGCCGACCATCGTTTTTGATTTCCCCAAGCACAACATCGGAAAAAGCCAAACTGGTTGCTCGTCAATGGCTTCAAACTATAACTCTAAAGGAACTGTCCATTTACCTAGCCGTGCCGTCGCTTGCCACCCATGTCGGAATTAAAACACTCATACTGCCCAGTTTCGATCTCCCTGGTTTCTTCGGCTTTCCATAGCAACGCACATGCGCACTGAGAACACTATGTATGCCAAGACAGAAAGCAGAGACAGACCAACGGGAGAGGACGAGCTTGCGGCAGTTATCCCAGTTGATGGACCTTCCTGGTACAAGCAGCGACACCTCCTGCGTCTAAACTCGATTATTCTTTCCCTGGTCATGTTCTCCTCTGCAAACGGTTACGATGGGTCTCTTATGAACGGTCTTCAAGCCCTTGACCAGTGGAATACATTCCTGGATAACCCGACCGGTGTCCGTCTCGGATGGCTGAATGCTATCTACTAGCTTGGATGTGGTGTAGGCTATCCAACCGCCGCATGGATGGCTAATAGATTAGGCCGCAAGCCTGGTGTCTACGTGGGTTATCTCTTTTTAGGTCTTGGCTGTGCACTTCAGACCGCGGCCCATAATCATACTGCATTCTTGCTGGCTCGTTTGTTCGTGGGTGTCGCCTCGGCTCTGTTCGGAAACTCTGTTCCCCTTCTCATCAATGAGATAGCATACTCCAGTCACCGTGGCATTCTGAACTCTCTCTTTATGTGCGGATGGTATGTTGGTGGGACTGTTTTGGTGGGACTGTTTCTGGTTTTGTGATTTTTGCTTCTCGAACCTACTCATCCTCCTGGTCATGGCGACTTCCGTCGCTTCTTCAAGCCCTAGTTCCGTTACTCGCCTTACCAGGCTTCCTACTCGCCCCGGAGAGTCCTCGTTGGTTGATATCGATTGGACGTCATGACGAAGCACGTGCGATTCTCGCTCGCTATCATGCTGCTGGCGATATCACCTCCCCATTGATCAACTACGAAGTTTCCACAATTACCTCTGCCATTCAAGCCGAGCAGGAGGCACAGAATAGCGTGAGGTATGCCGAGATGCTCAAGACACCTAGCAACCGTCGTCGACTTTTCATCTCCGTCACATTAGGCGTCTTTGCACAATGGGCAGGCAATGGTGTTGTGAGCTATTATCTGGCGCTGATTTTAGATACCGTGGGAGTCACGAGTGTCCGGGATCAAACACTTATCTCCGCCTGTCTTCAAGTCTGGAATCTGATCTTCGCAGCTGTCGGCGCGTTCTTGATTGATCCATTTGGTCGTCGTCCTTTGTTTTGGTCATCCGCAGTGGTCATGATGGTTAGTTATGCCCTGGTGACTGCTCTGTAGGGATCCTTCGCAGCCACCAATCATGCGGCCACCGGTGCAGCCGTCATTCCCTTCCTCTTCACTTTCTTTGCCGTCTACGGAATTGCCTTGTAAGCGTTCTTGCCTTATATGACCATCGATGGCTATACTAACTGCGTTGAATCACTACAGAACTCCCTTCCTGACCGCGTATCCGTGCGAGATCTGGCCCTTCCGTCTCCGATCCCGTGGCCTGACCGTGACCTGGGTGGCTACTATCTGTGCCATTTTCTTCAATACATTCGTGAACCCCATCGCTTTGAACGCCATCGCATGGAAATACTACATTGTCTTTATCGTCGTATTACTGGTCTATGGGTTGACTGCTTACTTTTTCTACCCGGAAACTAAAGGCTACACGTTAGAGCAGATAGCAGTGCTGTTCGACGGTCCTGGTGTTCGGGATGAGAATGCCGCAGAGCTTGCGACGAAGTCTGTCGATATATCGGATGATACCAAATCGGGCTCCTCAACTACTCATCAAGAATATATTTAAATAGCAAGGATTGGTGGCGTTATTCATACTCTGACCGGAACATACAGCCACTGCACTCATGACATTCGAAGACTTTCCACCCTACAAGTGCCGGTAACACAACCTCTGTATCTGGGTGGAAGTCAAGCGGTGGCGGTCTCTAGTTTGCTCCATAGAGGCCTCTCAAGTTCGTTAGTATTGAACGCAGGGAAGAGAGTCCGCCAATTTTTGCAACGCGATGTGCGGGTTATTTCTTAATATAGCTTTGCTAAACGCCGAAGGTTACACATATCATATACTGAATCACATCACTTAGCCACATGGGAAAAAAAGATCTGCCTGTCCTGGGAATGATCGCGCTGGGGAGTCATTCACTCACTCGTCACTGCATATTCTATCTGTGTTTAATCTATCTCCCGATCATGCAATAGTGAACATCTTAGAAGTCCAGTGCAAGGCCGACCAGTGGTCAGAATTGTCCACCGGGATCCGATCGCTTGCTTTCTGTAACAGAAGCTTGAGAATACGCTCGTTCCCCGGTCTTTCGAACTGCGCGGCCAACTCCATGAATCGCTCGAGATCCACCGGCAAGAACTCCAGAAAGTCCTTGGTGGCCATGGCAAATGTTTCGATCTCTCCCCACAAGACAGTTCTAGCCTCCCGACTTCTTGACTTCCCGGCAAGACTGATTGGGGATTCGTGATCGTCGTTTTCAGCCATAATGCATTGAGCCAATTCTAGTCCAGGAAGTGATAGAGCACTTGGTCCCGCATGACCTATTTCTTACTTCGCAAGACTTCTAAAATGGCTTTGACCACACTATGATGACCACCCGCGGCCGCCAGGTGCAAGGCAGTCGTTTCCCGACGGGCCTTAGCCTCAAGGTCAATATCTCGCACAACCAGTAGCTTGACCATTTCGGGGCGTCCGTATTTGGCGGCTACATGGAGCCAGGTTGCGTCAGCTCGTGACCACCTCGTTAGGTCCGGCTAATAATAAAGGCACTGCTGTGCGAGCGGCATGCTCCCGTTGGCCACTGCCCAGTACATAGCCAGCTCCAGCCCCCGTGGGTGACGCAGGACTTGGGCGAAGTTACTGAGAAATTCCTTTTCTATGAGCGCAAACTCGAACGGCGTGGCAATACAAGTTTCCATGCTGACCGGATCATCGGGGAAGTATGTCTTCGTCTGGACGATGTCCAACATGAACAGGGCGACGTTTTGCCTCGCAGCATTGGACAAGGCACTGTCGCCGTCCTCATCGCGAAGCGTGAGATCAACTTCCGGATCCTGTAGGAGCATCTGAGCGCAATCGAAGTGCTTTTCCAAGTTCGCCCGAGAAAGAGGCGTCCACCCCTTATCGCACTGCCGGTTCCGGTTCATGCGTCTTCGTGATCCATCGTTTTCGATCTCGAGATCTAACAACCACCGAACAACATGCGCATTCCCTCTGTTGCAAGCAAAGGCTAGGGCATCCCATCCGTCTTTATCGAGAAACTCAAGCTCTGCCCCCTTGCTGAGAAGCAGTTTCGCAATATCGAGGTGACCCTCCCAACACGCGTAATGAAACGAAGTATATTTAAAGTCATTCACGTCGTTTACCCATGCCCCCTTTTCCAGCAAAAGCTGAACGGTTTGTAATTTCCCGTGCTCGGCAGCTAGATGGAGTGCGGTTGAACCATTACCTATATTGGCCGTATCGACCTTTGCTCCATAATCCAGAAGGAGCTGAATGATGGCATTATGCCCTAATCCACCTGCCAGAGCGATCGGGGGTACGCCAGTGGATTCCGCCTTTTCTCGCTCGAAAAAGTAGGTGAAGCGGATGTCGACCGCACCCTCATATTGGAGTAGCTCCTCCACGTCATCGAACGACCCGCGCCTAATAGCGTTTGGAAGTTCGGTAATTAGGTTGACATCCCCCGGGTCTCTCTTTGTCGGTAGACTGTGCACCGATGCATCGTCTCTGTCGCTCATAGTGGTGGTGTGACTTCTCGGAAGAAATCGAAGGTAAATAGAGTCATCTTGTCACGGAAGCGGGAAGAGAGCGACCGTGAAAAATCTCCGCTTATGCACGTCAGCCTCATGATGGTTGGGGGCCAAGTCGTCAGACTAAGTTATAGTAGCAAGCAAATCAGCAATTGTCGGTCCACCCAGGCTAACCTAGGTGAGTCTAGCTTTACCTGAATTATGTGCCAAGAAATTTAGTCAATATTTGTAGGGAAAATATGCAATCACATTTCAAAGAGACTATCCAGCGGAGGAACATTCTCCCTACCCTCCATCATTCCCGCCATCCTCTTGGTCAGCATATTTTTTGACAGCTTCCTCTCACTCGGTGTCACATTGGAGCGGAACCTCTTCGCAGGAGGCTGGTCTGGGTCTTCGCCGTTCGGTACGCTGTTCGTGTCCAAGGATTTTCCCGCGACGGAGGATGTTGATTGCCGCGTCGGCGCCTTGTCGCCAGGACTAGACACGAGCTGTTTCGCGGCGACGTTTGCATCGACTTCCCTAAGTCCTGTGTTGGAAGGTGTGATCGTGGCTGTAGGTCTCTGAGCTCCTACCTCGTTTCCGGCATCGTTATAAACGAAGCCTCTAGAGGGAGAAGCCCCAGGAAGGCGGTCTTCGCCATTGAATGGAAGCAGCGTTAGATCTCTTGATGTCCTCAGCCCAGAGACCAGATTGTCGTGCGCTTCCGTTCGAGGTAGACTAGTAGGGTATTCGTATTGCCGTTTCTGTGGAGTAACACCGGTGGCAATGTACTCCTGCAGAGGTCGGCTGTGAACATTGTCGCGAAGCTCTGTGAGAGGCTTTCGAATTTCCTCAGACAAAGGCGCGGTTGCCTCTGATAAACTGTGGTGCTGCTGAGCCGCCTCTTGCTGTAGCTGGCCAACTCGACTACCAAAGCCTTCCATGTGGTCAAAGATCGATGAATAAGACTTGCGCACATTAGATGCCATATTGTCCAGGCTGGAGAGGTGGGCATCCCGATATTGACCGTTTTGTGACCGTGCTTTAGCCACAAAATCATCCAAAGCCTCCATCTGCTTGTCCATGTTGTTCATTTGAGTATCCACAATTCGGACAGTTTCCTCATGCACAGACTCGGTCGTCTTCTGGATCGAGACATTCCGTTGGTCAAACAATTCCCAGTCGTTTTGCATCTTAGTCCGAAGTTCATCTCTAGATGCCGCAACATCCTTGGCGAATTGCTCAGACTTGAAAACCCATTCATCTGTTTGACGATCATGCAGGGTCGTCGCTTGCTCTAGCACGTCGCCTGAAGATGAAATATCTGCTCGTATGCTTTCCATTCTTCCCTTTAGGCGACCAAATTGCCTCTGTCGGGACTCCTCGAACAGTGCCTTGAACTGGGAAAGCAAAAGATCACGCTCCGCTTCAGCACTTGTATGTTCTTCTTCAGCAGCCAGTGCCAAGCTAGAAGAAGCTCTGCGGTTCGCTTCAACTGTCTGGAGGTTAGCTTCTTGGACTGCTAACCGCAACCTATTGATTTCCGTCTTCTGCTCATTGAGATGCCGCACCATCTCCTCGAACAAGGACTTGAAGTCCTTGCCAAGAGTGCTGTAGGACCCATGAAGCTGCTCATGTAACTCTGTGAACTCGCCAATAACATCCTTGGATATCCGAGCAGCAGCAGCCGATAAACCATTTAGCCCTTCTCCAACTTTGCGCTTGACCTCTTCGCGCAAGTCCTTGATCTCTTCAAGAATATTGTTCATTTGATCGTGAGCACTGCATGTTTGCGCCTTTACGTCATGCTCAGCTTTGTCAATTAGACAGCTGAAGTTTGACAGCCCTGACTGAGTCGATTGAACTTGACTCAGTTCGCTGGAGACAAAGTGGTTTATCTTTTCCGTAACATTCTCAAGGAGTTTAGAGTGTTGAACTTGAAAAGCCTCCACCCTTCTATCGACTTCTTTGGTCACGCTTGAAATTTCTTCGGTTGATGTTTGCCATGTTCTCATATTGGCAGAATCCAGGTCTGCTTTTCGATCAAGTTTTGCGTGCAAGCCATCCACGTCTTCGACGGTTCTATCCAATGTCGACAAAAGCCCTGTTCCAATATCATAAAGTCGGTTTTCGGTATCTTCGTGTGCCTTTCTTAGCATTTCCTCCTCCTCGAGCAGCGCTCTGGTGTTCTTAAGAACAATCTCAGTCTTCTCGAGGACATCGTTTGTATCCTCCAGTGCGGCCTGTGTCTTCTCGTTGTCTTTCTTTAAATTGTTGAAGTTGCTCGTGAGCGAGAATAACTCCTGGACTTTGTGTCGCAGATTGGACTCCATTGATTCGATCTTGGCTCGCTGTTCCTCGTTGACGATCCTTCGAGAATCATTCTCCATAGTCATCTGCTCCCACGCGTTGACCGTCATATACACGCCATTCCGGTGGCGTGTTGCGATAAGTTCTCCCTTGAGTTTTTCGATCTCAGCAGTGAAGTCTGTGAGAAGTTTATGCTTAGACATCGAATTAATCTGCGGCTTATTGCGAATATTTTTGGCTCTAAATGCGTAATCTAGCGTAGATATTGTTTCTTCCATGTTGCTCCGTGAAGGTGATACCGTCGCGATAATACAGGTCTTTGTTCGTCCTCCAAGCGAATCTTGCAAAAGTCGTGTAAGTTTCGACTCTCTAGTGGGTGTTAGTAGATGCTAGTAATTTTTTTAGTTCTGGGTCTTACCTGTATGGGATATGGGGGCTCTTATCGACCAATGCGTTGATTACTCGGCCCAGAGTCAGCAAGCTTTTGTTGATCAACCCGGCCTCTGTTGCACGCTTATTCTCAGCTCCACTGCGCTGGATATTTTCGCTACCAGCCAAGTCGACCAAATTCAGCTTCCCAGAGCTGATATATTCTTCACCTGACTCGTGCGTCCGTTTCGTATGCACCGTAATGGTAAAGATGGTGTGACTGCGAGAACTAAGATCGTTGCATTTGGTCGCCGCAACTTGCCGCTTATGGCTGCCATCCTGAAGAAGCTTGATGCCGGAAGAAGCGGATTCGATATATGTCTCTTCGACGCCTTGTACAAGTGTGCTTTGTCCCTTCTTTGACTCGTTATCGAAGATTTTCAACTTTTGGTTCTCTTCTACTGAGAGAAGGTCGCGAAGTTCTTCGTTGTACAGTTCAATGAAAGAACACTTTACGGTGCTTTCTGTTTCTTGAAGCTTGTGGAACAGCGAATAGAGAACGCGCGGAATGATGCCAGCGTTGTCGGAGAGGATACCCAACGTATCTGTCATATCGCCAGACATAGTGTATGTCTTTCCAGTTCCTGTTTGTCCGTATGCGAAGATCGTGCAATTGTATCCAGCGAGCATCTCATTGACTATCGGAACGACGACATC
The DNA here is from genome assembly GCA_009176345.1 of Aspergillus leporis. Lineage (NCBI taxonomy): Eukaryota > Fungi > Ascomycota > Eurotiomycetes > Eurotiales > Aspergillaceae > Aspergillus > Aspergillus leporis. Next base: position 4,214 of record ML732421.1, on the reverse strand, counting down.
CTCGTATACTGTGATTTGGTCGGCAGCGGCGGAAAAAACCTTGTCGAACGTGTATGTCTTATTCGAAACGGCATTAGGTCCCATGGATAGCTCCACAGTGTTTCCCTTAACTCCTTCTGTTTTTACCACAACGCCACTATTCTCCTTAACTTCCCGTTCATTGCGACCGCGACAGCGCACAACAACGTGAATGCTGGTGTCTTCATTCACCCCACGTTCATAATCCCTTTCCTTCCTCTTGGCTGTTATGCTGGCCGGCTCAGGCGGTGATTTGATCGCGCGCGACCCGCCAGAAGCAGGAATTCTGGAAGAACTCGCTCTCTCAGTCGCTGAAGATCCTACACGCCGAGTTGACTGACGTGTACCTGTTGTCCTCCTTGTAGGCAGGCCAGAGGTAGGCCTTTGAGGGCCAGCCATTGTGAACAAGTCTCACAGCAATTCACTAGGATGTGTAAGGTGAGTAAGCAAAATTTCAACCAAACTGTGCGTAATTGAAGATTATGCTGCGCGGTTGCATATGTCTTGGAGACTTCCCGCGTCCAGGCCCAGAAAGGAGAAGGTAAACAAACCAACAACCCCCTGCACGTGCCGTCAGCTGGTCCGTGCACCGGAGTCATGCCAGCATTTCACATGATCTATGCGTTCATCGTTATCCTCTCTGTTGCTGCTGGCTGGGACAATATTTATTCTATAACCACCGCTTGAAGGGATTTACTCAGCATTTTCACCTTGATCTCAATATCGGTATTACTATACTATCTGCCTTGGGTCACCATTTTGGAAGAAACCCACAATTTGCGGCGTTTATCAAGTCGTCTCCTTTCACCGCCCCTCATTATGATAACGGGTTGCAGTTCACTATGAGCTCCTCTGTCAAACCGTCGACACAGGCCCAGATCATCCCCGGAAAAGGGCTGGGATTTATAAGTATGACAATATGTACTCTCCTGAGCCTTGAATATGGCTGACTTTTGCCTGTTAGCACTCGGTGCTTCACTTCACAACGTACTCAGTCGCGTCAAGGCTCATCCCCAAACCTACCCCGCAATAGACATTGCCTACTCTTCTGCAGACCCCCTTCGAAAGCCAGTGACTTTACAACTTCCCTCAAATGGACTCCGACTGCGTTTTGATGGTCCCGACCAAAGATTACGTCTGATCGAAGTGCTCGACTTCTCCAAGATCTGTCTGGTATACGCAAATCAGGAAGTGTTGAAAGGGGTTAAACCGCAAGAACAGGCTGCATCGCACCAGGGCCCTAGCTTTCGACATGTCTACAACCGCCTCTTTGGCCCTTCCTATCCTGGCGAATACATAGCTCCGGTTAACCAGTCACCATATGGCACGTATGTGTTGTCGTACCCTGGGATCGCTTTTTCGTTTCCCCTCCAGCATTCGGCTTGGTCAGACCAATGCGATTTTGTAGCGCTGCTTTCTTCTTCAGCAGCCTTACCGGCTACCTCCATGGCGATATTTCAGGGCTCCTCCTGGCCTGAGGTTCGGGGCAAATTATTCACTCAGCAGCCACAGTATCCTCGCTCTCCGGCTCTGGCGGGCAGAAACAGAGAATCCGTCCCAGACGAGATTGAAGAGGTTAACATCCTGGGCGCAGGTAAACTGGAAGTCATCCGAAGATCATCCCCTCCCACGTATATTACGTTGTCGGAAACTACTCCGCAAGATCTCGTGGCAGAATTTGGGCCGCCCGATGCTATATATCGTAAGCATGATAGGAGGATAACGATCCACCGCACTGCTGGCGGCGGCGGTGGTGAAGACCATATCCACATGAGTCCCCCTCCAGGCAGAGGGATTGACGTGACTGATACCGATCAGTCGTCAAATAATAGCGGCACCGAGGATTCAGATGAAGAATATTCCCAAACTCATAACTTGGATCCATCGTCACTGCCCACAGAGTGTTTCTTCAATTATTTCCACCATGGATTCGATGCTTTTATATCTTTCCCTACCACCCCCGGGCCTGCGTTCCCAGGATCTAATCTGCAGGATCCATCCCCTCCGTCCCCTTCCTCTCAGTCAGTTGTAACAAAGATTATTTTACACGGCAATGTGCCGGGGTCATATCCCTTCAATCGCCATAGGCGCAGTCGTTGGAAGGTCAAGCTGGATTCAATAGGCGACACAGTTTCCTCGGAGACTCGTTACGATGAGGTTTCCGAGCGTCTCAGGGAGGTCTGGAAGGGGTCTTATGCGAATAGTGCCGAAGAGCAAGCCTTACAACGGCCCATGGTGTTGAATCGAGGCTGGGGGGATAGTCCTGAGAGTAGCGTGGAGTTCCTGGGCGGCTGGGAAGAGAGTACAGGTAAAGGTCAGAGAACCGGGCAGGAGAGTCATGATGGAGGCCTAGGAAACACAGAGCTCTTCGGCTTCCCTGGTCTGCTGTTTGAAGTTATGAAGAATGGTGCAGTTAGCTGCCTGACGGTGTACTAATCGCAACATAGGTTACCAGACGGAGACTAGGAGATTGTATCCATATTAGCAAGTTCACTTCTAGATCAGCCACCTGCCTCGGAACTAAGCACAGAAGCACAAGCACACCTTTAGTGAATTAAAATCCTTCGCTCACCTTCCCAACTTCACTATCAGTTGGACAGCTAGATTAGAGCCATCACCCATCAACACTTCCAAATCGTTGGCGACTCCATCCACCACAGATTCCTCTCGAGTTGTGGAGTATAGGGTGAGCAGAAGGTAACACGTGCAGGCCTTCTTTTCTCTTTGGGCCAATCTGAAGAACACTCAGTATAAAAGACGGAGCTATGGACACAGCCGTACTTGGCATTGTGCACGAGATCGTCGAGACCCATGTGCTTACCACAACAACGGCACTCTTCCCGTTCATGACTCATGTAGGTACAGTCCTGAGGGAAAGAAAGTCTGAGTAATCAGACCTAGTTCCCGCGAAGAACGCGTCGAACCACCCCCCACTTTTTCAACCCTAAGAACCATGGCTCAACGGCAGGCCCTAGGGACTTCAAGCTCTAATATTAAACGCAATTACGAGCTGAAGCCAGGCGAGCGAGGTTTTATAGAAGGAGCCCGGTTTGGTGGTGTAAATGCCCTGAAGTTGCAAAGGTCCTAGATAGGCCTGCTTCGATCATCTACTCCACTAGCAACCGAGCAAGTTCAAGACATAATTTGGAATCCCGACCACGCTCAGGCCGGCCAAAACACTATACTGAGCGAGAAAAGCGCTTAATTTATTCGATATATTAAGCAAGATCCTTTTGCCACCTACGCGCAGCTGCGAAATCACCTTTCAACAGAGCTATCTAGGTGTACGCTCTACACCAGTATTCAGGATTCAGGATATGGCAAATGCAAAGCTCAACGACGCCCGAGATTGACCGAAAAGGTTGCTAAATAGCGCCTAGAATTGGGCCTTCCGGTGCAAGGGTTTTACCAAGGCCGATTGGGCTAAGATTATATGGTCAGATGAATGCTCAGTTGAGCTCGATTCAGGCCATCGTCAGCAATGGGTTTTCCGGCTCAAGTTTCATGGCGAGAAATGGAAGGAAGACTTCATTCAACCTGTCAAAAAGGGAAAGGGGATTTGGGTAATTATCTGGGCAGCTATTTGGAGCGAAAATCGCAGCGATTTAATATGTTTAGGGCATGATTTTGAGTCAAAGAAACATCATGCACCATGAATACAAAGGCAAGCGCCAACAGGCAGCGATAGGCTGCATGCGTAGGGTAAACCTGCTCGAATAATTTGGGGCTTCAAGCGGATCGAAAGGGTTACCTATGTACAAACAAACATTTCCCATTCGCGACTGCGAGAATTGAGACACGAATAAGCGGGCCGATGATCTCCACACAATTACCAGTGACAACTATTTGGACTCTGATAAAGAACGATGGATAACGCTGGGATCCAGCTTACCCCAGGTAAGAGACATCGGTTTTGGCGAGGTTACAATATTCGGGGTGTTTCTCGGTCCTAATGCCGCGTTTCGAGAAAATGCCCCCAGCCATGCGAGAAGTATATATAGTGGCATTGCCAGGTATAGGGTGCATGGGCTTGTATGAGGTAGTACTTACCACTGGAGATACTTGTAGGATCTCTTCTCGCGAATAAAAGACTAGCAAGGATTACCGTACTTGATCACCTGACGCACGTCCCCACCTGCCGCACGGATTTCTATATACACCGACTTTTTGACTTCAACTTCAAACCACCACAACTC
>ML732420.1:0-40407 GCA_009176345.1 Aspergillus leporis | reverse complement strand
TGCCACTTCCAGCAGCGGCTGCATTGCATAGTCTTTACCTTTCTGGATAAAGGTTGGGCGTTGGTGATCATACCAAATAAGGTTAGTCGTACAGGAAGCGAGGCCTTGCTGTCTTCGGGGAAGTTGATAAACCAGCTTGATGAGATGGTGTTTGGGTTGGCAGCGCTGGCGGGAGTCTCAGTTACAGCAATGGGGGTCAGGCCAGTGGCTTCAGCAACCTCAGCAGACAGTATCTCAGGATTTACAGGAACCATAGAGTATTACCGCGCTATAAGCTGGCCGACCTTTCTTGGTATGTTAGTAACCCGATAAGATGTCCATCGAGAGCTGCGCTCGATCAGGCAGGTATCAAAGAAGGCAGAAATAGTCTCTTTTTGCGCTTCTAGAGCCGCGAGGGCACCTGGTGACGTAGGCAAAAGAGCAAATCCGGTCTTGATAGATTGAACGCCCTTGAGTACTTTGTTATCCACACCCAGATGAGAGCGGAGGCTAGTATAGATGGCAAAGGCATCCATGTTTTTGGCGTCGTGGTTGGGCGGCAGGCGTACAAAAAGGCGGGAGTCAGGTAGTTGCTTTGGGGCAAGGGACTTGTCCTTTGTCTTGTTGCTGCTTCTTGGGGTGGCTGCAGTAATTGCAGCGGCCCTAGCAGGTGCCTGAGTAACTGTTGCGTATGTCGACTGAGCGAGACCGGAGGGGGGGCGAGAGGGAGGGGGTGTGGGAGGGAGAGAAGCAGGGGCAGAGGCAGAGGCAGGGGCAGGGGTAGGGGCAGGGGAGGTAATAGGTGAGGTCACAGGTATGCCGCTAATATAGGCGTTGAAGTGGCGCTGAGCTATATCAGCCAGATCCTTGCTGAGGGCTTCAAGCGCGTTTTGCTGATGAGGGGCAAGGCCCGTGTTTTGGCATCGATGTTTATCGAGGAACGCTGCTACTGGGCTGAATATCTGTTGACCTTCAGCAGCTCTAGTGGCAGCTGCAGTAGTTGACTCCAGCAGGGCAGCCTGTAGAGGGCCATCTGGTGGAGTGTTGAGTCTGGCCATTGCGATGTCTCCGCGACGCGTCGTGACGCGTGTCGGGTACCGGCCGAGCGGCGTCGTTGGGGTTTGGATAGCTGTCAAACGAGCAGAAGATATAACAATACACTTGGACTTATTCTAAACACCGTGCTTGCTTCGTAGATGAGATTTTGTATACTGATGGAGCTATTGGGAAATCACTATTCAGAGATATGATGGTGGTGCGTCCCGTGACCTCGAGTAACGTGATGTAGGTCCTTAGGGTATCGCGACCCTGCAGGACGCAGGATCGTGGCGCGGATATGGTGAGAGGAAGGGAGGTTAATGCGGGGGGAGGTTAATCCACTCTAATCAAATTGCGATCAGAAATACGCGCCAATAGCTATAAATTATACGCTAGTAAAGAAGAAGTTCTTTTAATACAAATATCAGATATAGGTTAACGTGATTTTTCATTGGTCTAGAGTTTCCATGTAGAATGGCGCAGATACTGCTTTGTACCTAAGCGACTTTAAATAGTTAGTTAACTAACTTAGGGTGTGGCCTTTCCTGCTGACATATAACAGAGCGATTATGGATGACGCGTATTCCAATGCACACTTAGGAAAATTTACATAATATTACTCACCTGTGAAGCCGCAAACGGACCGTTCCAGTAACATTGTCCACATGCTAGACCTGGTGTTATTTCGGGGCCCGCATTAAGCGGCATCTCGGCGCCGCTGATTATAAGCAGTGTTTGAATCGTCGGGAATTACTTATCACTGTGGTCATGATAGATTGTCCCGAACTAGGAGGGCTTCTCCGCACCATTGTTGTCTTTACTAGAACCGCCCCGTAAGTATACTGGAGCATGGAATCATATAGTAGAACGGATTACACCTTGGAGATATATTGCTCAGAAACCTGTTTCGCATGGTGAGGCTACATTGAAAAAGCCTGTGAAAGGGTCATGGCAATTACACTAGGATGGGAACCGATTGTGGCATCTCGCAAGATGCCCGAACGTTCTGCGCCCCATGGTACATGTTTAGGTCTCTGGCTTTAGACGTCTAGATTATCGTGACATCACTATAAGGGATCCAATGCTGCTGATTTCACACACGTCAATCATTTGTCATTAAATGCCTACCTGGATGTAAATGGAGTCTATTAAATAGAGTTTGCGGCAATATATAGGAATTTAGTGCCATGGGTTAGTTATTCTTACCTTCCTATAGGCAGAGCCTTTTCCAAAAGCCAAAGCCAAAGAGAGCGTAGACATTTACCAATGGAAGGGAGGGAAACGGGTAGAATGTTTTAACGTCAAGATTAGTATCTTGACGTATTTAACGGACACTAGCCCTAGGCAATCCTACAAGTCCTGCAGTACTTTTTCGTTCACACGGTGCCTTTATTCCCACCGTGCTGCATTTTATTCTTGTCCTACCCAGATCGATATTCGCACCTCTCGCGCTAGTGCTGCACCTTTCCATGTGAGTAGCAATACCGAAGCCTCAACCGAGGCAGACATGCTAATATCTGGTCGCGCAGAAGTGAATCCGAATATTGTCTCTTGCAGACGTCTACCCATCACAGAAAGCACAATGAACCTGGTCGAAGATGTAGTCGAGAACTCGGCGTCTAAAAATGTTGTGAATGAACCCACGCTCGATGCCGAGAATAACCTTTCACACTCACTTGGGGATGTCGATGTGGCGGACAAAGGGCCCGCCGCTCAGCTGAATGGCATTATACGCGTCTTTTATAACTCCTCAAATGCGCAAGCTCTCGACCCTCCTCGAAAAGGCACAGAAAATGATCATTTCATTGAGGTCAAAGACATTGTCGCGGTCATTTTGAAGAAATACCCCAAAGAACCGATGAAGGAATTATCGGGTCGCCATTTGGGGCAGTTCATTTCAGTTGCGATGCATGCAAACAAGGCTTTGAATGTCTTCAAAATCGAAAAATCACTTAACCAGCGGAAGAAAAACGTCAAGCTCGAAAATTACCCTAACGATGCGGAGATCAGGAAGTACTATAAATCAAAGGTTCACGGCTATAAGAAAACCGTGTTGGAATTTGTGAAGGAGCTACTAGACCAGATGGTCAATGACAAGACATCTTTCTCCCCATTGAGCAATGAGGTTGGCAAGGAGTTGAGTGGAATTGTTGGCAAATGGACTTAGCTGGGTTAGAGCGTGCTAGCAACCCTTGAGGTTTCTTTCACCCCGTGAGGGTCTGTAACGCAAAGGCAAAGGCTTGTTGTATCAGACAATGCATCTGTTCCAAAGTATACTTGACTCATTACATAACCGCGACTATCAGAGAGTATTGTAAAAAGATTTTTATTCGATCAATTTCCATTCGAATTCAGGACAGTGTATGTCTTGGCTGTAAGTGGAGCGCCGGCCTTGCTGTGGAATACGCGTACATCGCCATGTGAAAATATGATGCGCATGAGCTTATGCTGTGGGGTTATGAATTGACAGCCGTGATTGTAACCTCGACACACCTTAAACGCCCCAAGAAGGCGTTAAAGGCCTACGCACGAGATATCAACAATGAATGTGACCCAACCATCCTTGAGGTTATAAACGAATACTTACTTTAGGCCTACGTAGACGAGCTTTTAGATATTCTCCAGCCAAGTCACAAAGCTCAAATTGCGTCCGAGAGCTCTACTTCTCATTTGGGTTACGCGAAAGCTCGCTGGAGTCAGATTAAAAAGACGCTTTAGTATCACCGTGAGGCTTACAAGCTCCCCGCGGTCCTTAAAGCCCGACGGGCCACGCAGCTCCTGCCTATCCATCTTGTTGCTGTCTACCTAGACAATAGGGATATCCACCAGGTTTTCAATACTAGTGAGCAAGCTATCATATTTAAGTTCATCAAAGTGCACATTCCGTCCGAGCAACACATCGGGAGGAGAGATTGGTCTTATTTTCTTGCAGATAATTTACAACCGTAAGCCTCTGATTGGCCCAGGAATTTTTATCTATTCTAGGTAGACTATAAAGAGACTAGTCTTATTCCGTAGCGCAGTGTCTGAGCTTCCTGGGATAATATAAATGATTTTCATCGGAGGTTGTAAGTACTACGTCCCAGTGCCCGATTTTCCAATATCCTCATTAGGCTGCATGACGCGCGTCCTTTCGAGATGGTTCTTCGTCGTAACAGTCATGTTATATTATCTTCTTAAGAACTAGCCTTTGCATTTGCATTGCAGCATGGGGAAAACCTAATCAATAGGAAAACCCATACCAAGGCATCGGAATAATTCCAGAAGTCAATATTAAGCAACAACTAGATGCAGATCCACAAGTTACCAAAGTTTCGATCTCCACTAGGACAGTGGCAAATACTGTGCCATTGTCCATGATGCAACAGACTGCCAATAGACCCAGGTCCTCCCTGTAAATTTGTGGCTTTAGCCCCTATACTTATTCCAAATGCTATATTATACTTACACACTGTGGTCCCTGAATGTTCGCGTCATCTCCTTGAAGGGAATCCTGGTATAAACTAGCCATTGCCGCAGTGAAAAGAAATGTGAAGAGGAATAAAGTGGACTTCATATTTCCGTAAACCTAACCTTTCCTAGGTTATAACGATGTTTCGTAGGGATAACTAATACCTTGTGTGAGCTGCAAAGAGATGATTTGGAGGATAATTCTAGTCCCGAAACTTATGAGAATATACGTGAAGATACAAAAATTTATAAATTTAAAAGTTTCCAAAGTGTCACTTGCATCTATTGTCTCGTCTTTTTACATTACGTCACCAGAATACTGGAGGAAGCTGTTTTCAGATTCTTGCGGCATTTGTTGTTACAAAAGCCATGCTAATGACTCATAGATCTTCGCTGTATGATGTTTTTGATAGATTTTTGAAGTAGCATATTATACTCACTAAACGGCCTAGAACTTATAACGCGTTATAGATGTACATGGTTATAGATTCCTGGATAATGTAACCTTAACAGATATCCGTCCGTTCTGGGCTGAAGATGAAATCTGATGCCCCGTTACCTACTAATTAGTTTATACGTACTAGACGAAGGGGGTTCTGTAGAGGCGTTTACAGTCCTTCTACATTTTACGTACATTTATCTGCCATACAGTAGATTTCTCCAATATCACTTTTTGTAACGACCGTACCAGCGCTATAGTTCAACCTATAACACTACCTATGGAAACAAAGTAGCAGTAGCAAATGTGCTGAGGATTGAGGTTCCATCAAATAAACAGTAGGGTCCCATAGACGGAACTTATTCCCTACAGAATCAGAGTGATTGAAAATCAATCTAACGTTCATCTTGTATATAGATCGTCAATTTTCAGATAAGAGTAATAATACGAAAGGAGTTAAGAGATTACTAATATCGCCCTCCCCTGGAGGAGGGGAACAGTTTAAACCAAGGAATTCCATTCAGCTGCAGAAACTTTACTGCTCATTAAGACCCCTCACTCCTGTGGAACAAATATAGAGGAAAGAGCGCAACCAGTTAAGCTTCTTCGATCAGCGGGCTGCACTCCCACCCTCGCCAGCTCCACGACAAGGCAGCCTAGAATGTACGGGGATCTGGATGGCTGTCCGCGCGGTTAGCAAGTATGCATAGCCTGGTCACATAATTACCCTTATCATTGGGGAAAGACACCCCCAGCGCATCAATATCTGAACCCGCCCCGACCCTAATGTCAACGAGGACCCTGCGTTTCCCGTCTTTAAGCTGAACATCTTGGATACCTCCAGATCCCCCAGAGGCAAAGACATGCATGGTCTTAAATCTGAGTGAATTAATATGCCCGGGGTTTGGATCTTTATATGTTCATCCAGTTATGATCACCTGCTGCAAAGTTGTAACCGGTGCGTAGTGCACGCGGTTCTTTATAGGTTCTTACGTGTCCCGCTGACACTTGGTCATACGGGCTCGGGCACCAGCGAACTGTATTCCCTCCCAGTATAGTATAATTTTTCTTCTCAAGGGTTACATCGCTGTACCATAGATCTGGCCCTGCCAGAGGCGACCCGTAACTGTCCACTTCGTTCTCTGCGTATGCCCGTTACCCTTTTGAGGTCCACATGGAGGAAGCCCTGGACGACAAGAAATGTCTCCCGAAACATAGTCTCCAGGTGCATATACAAATGGCCATCTCATCTACATATGACGACTACCTAGCGGAAGCTCCGACAGGATCACCCGACAAAACCCCACAGGGTAAAAGGAAAAGGTTTAAAAACCACCGACGCCACGCACGTCGGTGGCTCATCTTGGTCGGTGGAACCCTGTTTTGAGATGCTGGCATGGGCCCACAGTCCCTGGGCTCGGAGTAGCGCTATTGCTTGTTTGCAGCGATCGGTTAGCGAGCACCGTGTAGGTAAAGCTCAAGTGCAGTGGCCGTGCGGTCGTTGTTAGGCCTCCCCTGCTCCTGCTAAGTTCTGCAAGGATAACGTTGTTTAGATGCAACCCTCATTATACCAGTTGATTCTTCGGAGATCTATTGTTCTATTATCGAAAGTACCGGCCGTACGTTGTAAAGAAATGCCTTGAGATGCAGGACTCTCCTCTGAATCCCATCAAGTATGGGGTTCGTGCGCAATCCGTCGGAGGCGGTGGCAGACAAACGCATTGGCCGAGAAACTCGTAAGGACCTCGCACATCTCGAAACCAAAACCCCTATACGGGCACGTCTTTAAGGCACAGTCCATTTTCCCACCCACGAGACGGAGGCGACATCCACTGGATAACGGGATCCGGCCATCGAACGGGGTTCTGCTGCATTAGGGGTAGAACTAGTCACCCGGAATTGAAGTACCAGGAACAGCTAGCATTGTCGAATGGCTGTTTAACTGCCAGGCAGTAGATAGCGAAATTAGCAGTCCGAACATTTTAAAGCAAAACTATCCGGTGATATATAACGCCCAGCAGCTGCTAGAGCCAATTACGTGTATAAAGTTAAGTCTCGGAGAACAGGCCTCTAGTTCTTAACATACACAATGCAAGCTCAATGGAATAAATATTTGTAGTCCAAGTTCGGGAGCCTTCCTGTACCAATTTGACAATTGTGGAGCCGTCCATATATAAGCGGGCGAGATGCAGGATCCACCTCTCGTAATTTAAACGAGCCCAATTGTGTTTAGGAATGCTGATAGAGCCTTCCGCTAAAGAAAACTGTCGGAAAATGGTCAGAGAAATGGTATGATCTGTATGCATGCAGATCTCTGGAGCGTCGGAGTCCGGGGTCGGATTCCGAGAATCACTTTGGGATATCGGTATAATAAATTCTCATACTATCGCTGGTTAAAATATCTTATACGATTGTCAGTTCTTTCGTAGGTAATTAATCAGAGAGTTTGATATTACCATTCTGGGTCCCATACAATATTGATCACTTATTTCTGTCAGAAACTCCTAACATCAAACGTGGATTCGTTGAAGGTGATCTATGCCCATGATTTTAGGAGCAGCCTGTAGGAAATTACTCTATTCCCAAAAGATTTTGTGAAGAAGTTGGGCGGATTAATAATAGAATTTGACTTTGCGCCACGACCATGTGTTCGTTAGTTTCGTGTAGATTGACCAAAGAGAATAATACAGCGTCCAATGGCCGACTAGGGCGAGTTTGTGTTGTTCGGTTGAAATTTTCTCTCTTTTTTTTTCTTTTCTATCTTGGTTATTCTTGAGGTTCTAGATGCGCTGTAAGGCACGTAATCACCGCTACTGCGCACATAGACCTAGTTGTCCAGAAGCGCGGCGGTTATTGCTACACGCATATGACGCTCCGCATTTACCTTATCACGGAAACTTGCAGATCTTGCTCTAGAGCTATAGGTCAGCAGTCTTCATCGTCAGCTAAGCAACGAAGTCTGCTAGGACATCAAAGCCAGTATATAAAAATTAGTCATATTTAGTAGTTGTCAGCCCCTTGCTATACTGGCATTTGGCTCTACTTAATTACAATTAAGTTTGTATCTTCCAATACGTAATACTATAAAAGTTAGGTATGTATAACACCTCCGGTTTGAACTGGGCGTTTATGAAGAACAATTCATTTGCTCTATTCGAGCTTTAACTACACAATCGCCCTTGGTTCTTCAGATGTTCGTGCTAGTCGTGATATTCTCGCAATGTCCACTGCTTAAAGAAGGAGATAGAATGGAAGACGTCTTCTTATATTACCCTAGAATCTTTCAATATGGCACAGTTCGACGGTCGGAGTCTCTTAATTTTTACTGTTATTTGTCTTAAATTAATGTTTAATTTTTCCCATGCTGTAACCATAATTTGCAAATCTATGTTTGTCTGCTAACTGAATATTTTAACGAAAAACATTTACTGTATTATCTTGAAAATTGGGAACCCCGTCGAGGACGGCAAATAACGATCTCTCTTTCAGTAGATAGTTTTTCTGTTGAACAAGCCATCGTAGCTGCCACTGAAAGCTTATAATTCTCTGGTTAAAAAAAGAAGTGCTTCTGGTGAAACACATTGAACTACAAAGGAACCTGGAATCCGAAGTTCTCCGTGACCCACACATTACTGTAGATGATAATGCATTTCAAGAAGTGTTCACTCCACAGGTAATAAGAATTTGATTCTGTGTTACTTGGCGCACCCTAGACAAGAGGCAGTAAGGTGCTGTGAAATAACTCTAACGTTGTCTACAGCTTTACGAGAGGACTGCTGCGATGCTAGCGGAATCCTTCGAATAATAAAGCTACACAGAAATGTAGGACCTAGGCTTGAGGCCTAATCCTTGCCAGCCTGCGTATCACAAAAGGTGTTCCTGTAGCCAGAAGGCTGTAGCTCCTCTCAGACTCGCAGTTTCACATATGATAACTGTAAACAGTTGGTTGAAACAGTAAGGCATCTAGGTAAGGGCCTATCCTATAAAAATTTAGAAGGGCTGACGAACTAGTTCCTCACTCTTCGGAGCATATATGAAGCCTAACCCAAGTCGCATTTACTTCAATACCCAGACTTCTACCTCCTGTGGTAGATCACTAATATCTCCCTCTACCGACTGTGGGAAGAATACACTAGAGGCCTTTCGCACATCAAATTTTCCTGAATGTGTTTTGGGAACATCTTCACCGGCCTCTAGTTTCCGGAGTAGAGTTGGCAATTTATGTTCTGGGAGTTTCCCGGCCAACTCCGCCCTCAGCGTAGAGAGACTAAGAGATTTCCCTTCTTTGACACGGACTAGTACAGCCGTGCGGTACATAACTTCTGCATCCAAGACGCCAACCACGTATACTTCCGTGACGTATGGTAGTGTCATGATACTCTCCTCGACTTCCATTGTGGGAACCCTACGTCCGTTGAAAACGATGACTAGCTGTGTGCTTAGTATCGTCGATATTAACACGAGGTTCAAGGTTAAACGTACAGTTCTGCGATACGCGACCGTCGATGATATACTGCTTGCCATCGAAGTGGCCTAAATCACCAGTCTTATAATAGCCTTCCTCATCAAACGCCGCGCGCGTAGCCTCCGGCTCTCCGATGTATCTATGAGTTTAACTCAGTCATCTCTCACCCCACTATATGTTGGAGGGGTAACCCTTACCGAGAAAACATAAGTGGTGTTTTCACCCGAATCTCCCCTTGATCCCCTTCAGGCAGCTTCACAGACACTCCCGTTAGGGGAACGCCAATGCTTCTCTACGTTATCCAGCAGTTAGCCAACGTTCAACAGCCAGAAAACGAGTAAGCGGCATACCTCATTGATCTCTCCATCCGACAAACGCGATTTGGCCATAATAATACTAGTCTCCGTAGCAGCATAATTAACACCAATCGACACACCAAGGGTTTCACTCCAAAAGCGCTTCACAACGGGCGTAAGAAGATTTGAATCCGACTTCGCCAGCCGGAGCCCACGAGCTCCATTAACATACTCCTCCAACACCGCCTCAGGCAGGCTAGCCAAAGATTCCTCATAATATCGCTTCATCTGCGTCCACATAGCTGCCCAGCAGATGCAGAACCTCACATCACCCCGTCTTAGTCTCTCCCACATACCACCAGGAGTAGCATCATGATTATAGATCTCGGTACAGACACCAGCCAGAATGGCCGCCGTCGCGTTTCTGATCCCGCCTCCCCAATGAAATGAGCGATAGGAGAGATACACAGCGTCAGGGCCAAGCATACGTTGCAGGCCATTTGCTTCGCTCATGGAGCACCCGAAATAGACCTCCACCTGATGGTGGAAGAAAGTACGGGCATGCACGACGCCCTTTGGGGAGCCGGTTGTGCCAGAGGTGAATTGGACGAGTGCTGGGCGGTCTGCAGGGAATTGAATGTCCTTGTCGACTGTCACGTGGATTTCGATGCTGTTGTCATTGTGATCCAGCGTGATGGGGATGGGAAGTATATCCATATTGCGTTCGTCTTTTGCATAGTTTCGGGTTGCCGTGACGAGGGTTTGATACTCCAAGGCGAATGCGATTGCCTGGGCCTTGCATTTGTAAGCCAGGGTGGTAATCTCGTCCGGAGAAATGCTCGGTGCTAGATTTCGTGATATCGTGGTTAGAAACCATATATGGGGCTATAGATGGTGTGATCAAGGTACGAACGTAGTAGAACTGCCGCCCCCCCAATTGCGAGTATAGCAAAAAGAGCTACCAGAAATTGGTAGCTTGAAGGTGCAAAGAGACAAATGTAGGTGTCTTTATCCCTGATCATTCCATTGTCATCTAGAATTTCTGGAGGTAGGGTACTTGAGATCTGGAGACGGTATTGCAGGATGTCTCGAACAAACCTGATATAGTCGGCTTCGATATTCTGGAGCGGGTCACGGATGATGACTTTGTTTGCGTGGGTAGCGGTGTGCACTAGGTGCATAAATACAGGGTCGTTGGGAAGCCCTTTGGCCGGAGGGGCAGATCGGACGGGGCTCATGGTTGCTTGTAGGTTAGAAGTGTCCTTTGGGGTACATTAGTTGGGGGTGAGGTGAACAATAATGTGTCAAGGTTGGAATTTTTAAGGTATTAGAACTCAGTATCATTGTACTCCACTAAGTGTTTTACTGAGGTTTAGACAGTGTACGCCTATATTAATATTTGCCACAGGCACCATACGGTAAGCAACATCAAGTTGGTCATATTGCACCGCACGCGCTGTGGATGGGGATCGCATCGCTACAGTGACATATAACTTCTTGGATGCTGAGGTCTAGCGATGTCGCCTAGTCGCACCCATGGGTCTTTGACTCGACTTGCCCAGTGCGGAATTATGTGCGGTTACACCTAGGGAAGAACTACTACTCAAACAAGAAGGGCCCTGGGCCCCGCTGTGGACTCATTAAATTGTGTATGTTACTGGGGCTCCAGGGGTGAGCAGCTATAGCCCCAACACTTGAGGCCCACCTGAACACACGGAACGGAAAAGGGGTTGGAGGCGGAAAGCGCAACGCAAGCGAGAGCATGGGGGAAAGGGGGCGTCATTGGCCTCGGCAATGCATTGACAAGCGGAATACTCGTCAGCTAGCCTCATGAATTTCCAGACGATGTGCCAGTGACACCTTCCGTCCCGGGGCACTGGTAGTATGCCGCTGCAAGCGGGTATGAGGGAGAAGGGTGGAGTGCACCGGCTGCAGACTGAAACCCCAGCATTCTTCAATTCCGCGGTATTGGCGAAGAAGGGGTGAGACATCGGAACGATTTCAATCCGCAGTTCTAAAGAATGCAGATTATATTTGAAAGTGTAAAACCAAACAAGGGTGGGGAGAGATTATGGCTACAGAAAAGGTGACCTGAGTGTACGTCAATCAGGCCCTTCACGGTGGTATTTTTGAAGTCTCGGATCCATGTTCGCTGCTTCTGTCTTGTAGCCGTTCCTCTTGTAATGTTTCAGGGCTGTTACTGCCGGTTGCAGAGGAAAAGTACGATTCCAATCTTAACGTGGCCATAAGATCATACCTTAGCTAGAGTGATCATCGGCGTATCCTTTCGTAGCATTGACCTACCGGCATGTCATCCTGTGTATCCTAAGCACACCCTGCTACGGTCGCTTACCCGCAATTTCTTTCTCTTACGCGACGAACATGAGTTTGCCGTACATGAGGCAGTATCCCACCACTAATCCGTACAAAGGAACATGACACAGCAGAGTGCTGTCTCAATACTGAATCGGTCTTCTACACGAAGTCCAAGCGGTATATGTACTTCCTGAGCACTGGACGCTTTAGCTTTCAGGCCATCCCGATTGTCTAGGTTCGAGTTAAAGTTGACGGTCGGGCTTAAGGTCGGACGGCAACGCAAGAGTAGAGAGGAAGTGATGGCTACAATATGTAATTCAAATACTGGATCCTGTCACGGATTCAATTCCTGACTTCCAGCTCTGCATTATGAGCCCGATACCGACACATAGCGCCGTTGGGATCCCATTTTTCACATATTTCCAATAAGCGTTTGACATTGTTGGTCTCCCAGTAACGCGCATTCTCCTTTTGAAGGTCCGAGTCGCCCAGGTATGACCCTGCCGAATGATTTTCAACATTTTTCATGACCTCGTGCACCCAGGACTGGAATCGCTCGTCATCTTTCCCGTCATCCCACACGGCATAAATGGCGAAATAATGATCAGACCGCATACTCAGGGCCATATCAGGTAGCTCTCGTCTACTCCACGGATTCATAGCAGTCCAGAATGCGAACGACTTGCCACGAGGAAGATTGAGGAAAGCTTCTTCTAACACGGTGACCACATCGGCATCATTATGGATATAGGCGTTATCAGTATGATATCGATGGCCCTTTGGGTTTGCCCTTGCCTGTTTGGCATACAGGTTCTCTAGATTGTCCTCGCGACAGTGCCAATAGCTCAGCGTCCCTGAAGGTCGGGTTTTGTGGATAGGATATAGAGCTGCTTCAGCTTCCTCAGGTGTGGCCTTCATGCAAATAAAATGGATCGATACCACAACCTCTTCCTGACCTTCAGCGTGGCGGGTGCATACTGTGATTTCGGTGTCCCTGTCCAGTGTGGGGGTAATCTGAAGAACCCAAGAAAATGCTTTTCTGTATAGGGTACGAGGGTAGATGTAACCTGATGATCGGAATCCTTGTTTCGGATATGGAATTAATCTTAGATGGAACTTGGTTATGACTCCGGGAAATGCTTTTTTATTTCTCTGGTTAGACGGGAAATCTCCAGTATAGGGCAAGAGCCAAACGATGAAGATGGCATACCTGGTCCTGCGCCTCGGGCCGCCCAATATAGCTCAGAGTTCTGCTGTGCGTTGCAGATAACGGACTGTCCTTGCATGGTAACTACTTCCACAGCGTCCACGCTTTCACAGGCCCAGCCCCAGTTCTAAGCACATGGATGATGGTTAACGATAAATAAATCGTAGCTGATAGAGAAATATGAAACAGAATATAACGGAAAGGAGGTAAATAACTAAAAGAGATAAGCAACAAACCTACCCTACAATTCCAACCCATCCCGCCCTGTAGTAAGAATCCCCCAAGCCCAACATCAGGGCAATGGCCACCGTGGAACATCAGCCCATGCTTCTCAATCAGAACATCATTGAGCTCCTTGCTTGTAATACTAGGTGAAACCCTTGCAGTCCGGTTTGCTTCATCAACCTCTAGTGCCTTAAATCCACCTAGGTCAATCAGGATGGACCGATCATGCACACTCCAAACGGGAAAGGAATGTCCGCCGGATCGAACAGCTATCCGGCAATTATGGTGCAGGGCCAGTTTAACTGCACAAAGAATGTCACTCTCATTAGTTGGTTTTACTATCCCTTGTGGAAACCGATGTGGGCAACGCTGGTTGAAGACACGGCTGAGACGAGCAGCTTCGTAGACTGCGACGTCGGCAGACTCACGCCAGAGTATATGCATCGTACTTTTAGCGAAACTTTTAAATGTTCTAAGGTGTCTGATGTAGGTTTGCCGCAAGCCAGCCAAGCGTGGCAGCAATCGTTGCTGCCGATCCAGAACGGTGAATGATTGCCTGGGGATTCCAATGGACCGATGAAAGTGACTTTTTCATCCCGGGCTTGTGAAACCAGAAGCAATGGATGTACTTAAGGTCTTTGCAGAGAGCTGTAAGGAATCTGCCAAGGGGTAACCGCAGCGTTGGGTCAGCCAGAGACACGGATGCGGGTGCTGCCAATTCAGGTTATTTATAGTAGAAGACGTGCGCAGTAATTCAAATATTTTCAATCATGACACAAATATGTTGAGAGATTAAGGAAATACGATTGTATAGCGAATTACGCTTTCGAAGTCATCGGATTAAAGCTTGACATCAGTAAAATGATATTGCGTTAAAAAGATCTTGATGGCGCAATCCGGTTCAATTTACACTACCAAATCTTTTTTGGAATAGTTCTCCGCTGATGCAGGGCAGTGAGAGCCTACGACGCTGGGATGGTTTCAGCTGCCCCAGGTGAAGAGTTGCTAGTTTAATGCAACCCAACAGTAGTCAGCCCCCGAGAAGGACGTGCCTATACCCGTACATGGATCTTTTGTTCCCAAGGACTTTCAAAATTGTCTTGGTCACCTCTACATCCGTCTCATTCCTTTGCTACCTGTCTGATCTAGACAGCATTGCTGGTCTGTGGGTCAGGGATAAGAATGTAACCACATAACTTTAATTTAGCCTGGGAATGTCATGTCCTGACGGATGTAGTAGCCCCCATAACACGGTAGAAGAAGAGTAAAGGAGGTTCCTGTTTTGATTGTAAGCCTTTTTGGTTGTTTTATTTTGTATTTCCTCTCTCGCCGCTTTTATCTTACAAATGAAAGACAATAACCTAGGCTTGTAAATATATCTCCCCAGTCGACTAAATCACTTAGATCCCAAGGTGGAGATTCATATTTATTTCAAAGGCCAATGTGGTTTAACCTGGTCATGTAAGTTCGCTTTTTTGAGAACCTCACATATTGTTTGTTTGGCAGCCGTCAAAATTGCCTCCTCGTCCAGAGTCAGTAGCCTTCCATCCTCCACCACGATTTGACCATTCACTACCACAACATGAACATCTCGCCCCGTGGCAGCATATACAACGTTGCTAACAGGATTCACACAGGGCTGCAAGGCAACCTTGTTCATATCAAGAGCCACAAAGTCTGCCTTCTTACCGACTTCTAGGCTGCCAATAAGATGGTCAAGTCCTAATGCCTTCGCTCCGTTGATCGTGGCCATCTCCAGTACCATTTCTGCAGGTATAGGTGCAGGGTTCTCAGGCGTGTTATGTGCTATTGCTGCCTGTTTCATCTCTAGAAACAGGTCACAGGTATTGTTGCATGGAGCGCCATCGGTTCCAAGGCTGACATTGACACCCGCTGCCAATAGTTTCGGCACAGGGCTAGTCCCCGACCCAAGTTTAGAGTTCGATGTAGGGCAGTGGGAAATATGGGCGCCGGACGATGCAATCATAGGTATGTCGAGAGTCTCATCCACATGTACCGCGTGAGCTAGTACTGTCAATGGAGACAACAGGCCGACGGCCTCGGCGTACGCAGCAGGGGTAAACCCTAAAGAGGCCAGGTATTCGGTATCAGCCTTGCTTTCGGCAAGATGTATAGTAATTGGGATGCCATGGGTGCGCGATGCGGTGCTTAGTCTCTTCAACTGAGTCTTGGTGATACTGGGGCTCGTTAGAATATAGGTTCCTTTCTCATCTGGGAGAGGTCTTCTACAAATCTGGATTGCTTGCCGCGAACCATACTCGGATGCGGTCATTTGCAGCCCCGTTCCATTTCTCCCACGCCTTCATGGCACCTGACAGTAAAGATTCGCCGGGCTTGGGCCACCTGCCATGTTTAACTCCTTCCAGCGAAAGGCGGCTCAAGCAGGCTCGGATCCCACTGTCTTGAACCGTTTGACAAAGTTCGTCGAAGTCATGAGCAGGGAAGAACTAGTGAAGCGTGCGGGTAAGCTTGAAATGCTCCCACAACCAAGAGTGGGGCCTAGCAGATAACATACCAGGCATTCCAAGAAAGAAGTAGTCCCAGACTTCAACATTTCTGCGATAGTGAGCTTTACTGAGACCTGGGCGTCTGCATTGGTCATGCTTCTTTGGAGCGGTCGAACTCGTTCCGACAGCCACGTCTCCTTGGCGAGATTGTCAGCTGTTCCCCGTAATAGCGTCTGAATAGTATGTATATGCGTAGAAACAAGCCCGGGGACGACAATGCATCCGCCCAAATTATACCGCTTTTCATGGGGATATCTCTGAAGTAGAATGGTAGTCTTCCCGATATCTGCGATAGTGTCATTGTCGACGTAGATGGCTCCGTCTTCGATGATTTGCCGAGTTGCATCAATTGTGATAATCGTTGCATGGATATACAACATTTTGGAATGCACTGACGATGACGGGCTGGAAAATAGTTGCATTGAATTGCACAAAGCTCAAAGCTGACAAAACATAATACCAAATCTTGGCCAGTACCTCCTACAGACTACACAATATATGAAAGCAGATTCATCGGTGACCTTTAATAAAGCAAGACATTACTTTCCTGACTAGCCTCTCCCGCCAAAGAAGGGGTCGTAATGGTGCTGTACCTCCCCCACTGGCTAGGTTGGGTCTCTGGGACTAATTCCGGCTGCTAACCAACCCAACCCCTTGGCCGTAGGGAGAAAGGAATTATCATGTAACCCTTACACTCTACCGGAAGCCGTCAATTGGCACGGCCCACATACGTGGTATCTAAGGGTGGAGGCACAGTGTAACGGGGTCAAGTATTACTGTTACCCGCAGAACGTTCACAATTTTGGAACTAGCCAAGGCCGGCCATTACAGAAATGATAGCCCAAGATGATCATGCTGTAAAATGGAAAGCTTTCGGATTAAGTCTGTGTCGTGTTCCAAGGCATATTACAAATGCTCAAGATATTTGCTGTCCTCTCCGAACCTCCCGAGAAAGAACCTTTGACACGAAGGGTGGGAGACCTTTTCAACATCCCGTGGATTACCTTTTACCAAACTAGTCTCGCAATCCTTCCACGATGGTAGACTTACTGAGCTTACCAGCAATTTGGGCCGCATTTCCTGTCCTGTGCTTCACGGGTTTTCTTATCGATGAAAGTTCTCCCAGCAGCCTCCTTTGGTTACTCTCGTAATGGTTGTTGAGAACTCCCTACTAACAGTACCTAGATCATAATTCAACGATGGAGCGATCCAATATCGTCTCTTCCGGGGCCAGTAATTTCAAAGTATTCAAATATTAAGTTGAAGTATCACTGGCTTACCGGTGACCGAGCTAAATATGTTCATTCACTGCATGAAAAATACGGTCTGTTAGCTCTCTCCAAACAGATACTCGAGAATAACAGAGATAATGGCTGACCGCTCGATGCCAGGAGGCACAGGCCCCGTCGTCCGCATCAGCCCAAATGAGGTGGATATAAGCAGTTATGCTGCTGCAAAGAGCGTCCACAGCATTGGAAGCACATTCGTAAAGTCAGAGTTTTATCGCCACTTAACTCGATATGACGTCCAGAACCTTTTCAACACGAGCGATCCTAAGTTTCATGGTGAGCGACGAAGGCTGCTCGCATCATCTATGTCCAACTCATCACTGAAGTTCATGGAACCCTCCATTGACGCACATGTTCGCCTTACTATTCACAGGATGGAGGAACAGATGGAAACGCAGGGTACAGTGGACATCTATAAGTGGTGGATGTTTATGGCGACTGATGTTATTGGGGAGCTGTGCTTCGGCGACTCTTTTAGGATGTTAGAGTATGGCAAGGTAAGTCTTACGTCTGTTTCCTGTTTGATATATGTGGTTGACATATAGTAGAAAACCCAGTATTCTCTGGACTTAGAGTCTGTGTCTGCCATGGAGGCAGTTAGGGTTGCCTTCCCAGGTATGGTCAGCCTGGCCAGTGTTGTTCCTTTACCTGTTTTCCGCAAATCTGCTGAAGCGGGATACCGCATGGAGCAATATGCACATCAGTCAGTTCAGCGTTACAGGGAAGTAGTTGCTACTAACCCCAATCCAAAGCCGACACTTTTCACAAAGCTTTTTGGCAGTGGGGAAGGAGGTCTTCCAGACCATGAAATCATCAACGAGGCTATCAGCTTTATTATTGCTGGCAGCGATACAACAGCAACTACGATGACTTATCTAGTATGGGAGGTTTGTCGGAATCCTCATATCAAAAGGTCGTTATTATTGGAGCTGGGAGGTCTAGCAGATAATTTTGAACATGATGATCTTCGGTCGTTGCCATATCTGAACCAGGTTATCACTGAGACATTACGGCTATACACAGGTGTCCCGTCCGGTTTGCCTCGTGTCTCGAGACATGGGGCTAACTTGGGTGGGTATTGGATCCCGGCTGGTGTGACTGTTACGACTCAGGCGTATAGCCTTCATAGAGATCCTGATGTCTTCACTGATCCAGAGAGGTAAGCGAAGCGACCATCACCATAAAAAGTATTACCTATGTAAGCAAAGTGTTCCGCGGGCTAATGACACTAGATTTGACCCATCTCGCTGGGAGCAGCCGACAAGACAGATGGAAGACGCACTCATGCCTTTTGGCGGTGGTTCTCGAACTTGTATAGGTATGCATTTGGCTAGGGCCGAGCTTCGGCTTTCAACTGCTCGCTTCTTTCGAAAATTCCCGAAGGCCACTATATCTACAAAGGAAGGTATGACTGTAGAGGATATGGACCAGATAGCTTATTTTTTAATGTCACCGAAGGGCAAGCGGTGTATAGTGCAGGTTTGGTAATAGCGTATGGTATAGCTATGGTATATATAGTATCAAGAATTCAATTGAGAGGCAGAAAATTCCAGTCAGCATATTTTCAGGTATTCACACAGTGTTCCACCAAAAAACCAGCAAGATAGATAAGAAAAATTGGATGTGTAATGCAACCTCTGTTGCCCAAGCGTCCCCGTTCACGGCGAAAAGCACTGTTTTCCGAATCCATATTTTCTCTCGGCTCCCATTGGCCAGATCTTCTCTTCTTCAGAAACCAGAGACGAAAGGCCGCGGGGATTAGCGACGTACAATGGAAGAAAGAGTTACAGCTTGCTGAGGCCAGCTTCTCTCGGTAACAAACGCAAACAGGGGATTTGCAGGGTTCCAGGTGGCAATGAAGGGCTCCGCGGTGCTGGACTTGGTACGGTTCACCTGTTATGCAGCGGTCTGTTAATGATGCCTACATTTTTTCAACAGGGTTCCTTTTCCACATACCTCGCATCATAGATCAGTATACGCACTTGTCTCTTTTCGGAAGTCTCATCAATTTCCGGCGGCGTTTTTCAGCTAAGCCAATCTGTGGGGTCTTGAGGCAAACGTTTCTTTTCCGCTGAGTTCCTACTGCTGTAACTATAAGTGACACGAATATCTTTCGCCATCTACTGTTTGGCACATATCTTACAAAAGGTCAAGAAAGATACCATGACACTCTCACAGGCAGATATTGTTGTTGGCCCTATTCAGGAGCCCCTTGAACCACTCTCATTGGAGAAAAAGGAGTTGAAGGAAGTCGTCACCGCCGTGGATGGAGATGATGACGATGCTAGCTTGAGTCCCAACGGCGTTGGCACTGCGGGTTTGTCTAATTCCTTGCTCTCTTGAGCCACGGTGTTGTTGATAATGAATAGGACCAAACCTTGCTGAGGCCTCTAACGGGAGCGGGAAGTTAACCCGAGAGGTAAAGCTGGCAGCCAGTATGCGAAATATTCTGGAAGGCATCGGGGAAGATCCCAACCGCGAAGGTCTCCTCAAGACGCCCGAACGGTACGCCAGGGCTATGTTGTTCTTTACGAAGGGCTACGAGGAAAGCGCATGGGATATCGCGAAGAACGCCATATTTGAAGTAGACCATAATGGAATTGTTGTTGTTCGTGATATTGAGGTCTACAGTATGTGTGAGCATCATCTTATTCCATTTATGGGAAAGGTAAAGAACTCTTTGGACTCAGGTACCTTTTGAACGGTATAAATTAATATTTTCCCGCAGGTTCATATTGGGTACATCCCTAATGGTCGTGTATTGGGTCTGTCTAAGCTGGCTCGTATTACGGAAGTTTACGCGCGTAGACTACAGATCCAAGAGCGTCTAACCCAGCAGATTGCTCAAGCTGTCGATGACATTCTGCAACCTCAAGGGGTAGCTGTGGTGATGGAATCTGCCCATATGTGCATGGTTATGAGAGGTGTTCAGAAGACCAGTTCCATGACTACAACGGGCTGTAGGACGGGAGTTTTCAAGAAGGACAAGGCTGCTGAGGAACAGTTCCAGTTCCTCTTGAAGCTGAAGCAATGAGCATATGTAGATAGAAGCGATTGTGTCTACATAGAGCGCCCAGCTGTGGCGGACAACCTGCACACGAAAGTGAGGAATTTAGGTTTTGAAATAAGGGAGAGGCTACTATGGAAATCTTTATTTGAAAAAAATATTGTTTGGGCTATGTAAGGCTCCTAGCACCGCTTTTTTCTTTATCTGTTGTTTTGTACCCCCTCTCACAAAATATTCCAGACCCTTTTACAGTAGCTGTCACCCGCTTATGTACCAGTTCTCCATAATCCGACCTCATATGTAAATCTATATGCAATCGAGTAGCACACCATGGTGAGCTTCTGGCTATTGCATTTCACCTTTGTCTTGTACCTTCTCAAAAAGTTTTACTCCCCCTTACAGTGGCTGGTCTAGCGTATGTACCAGTTCTCCACAATTCGTCGTCCCATATAGATTCATAACCGGTCTCGGAAAAAATGGAACCTTGTAATCCCCGACTCATCGTTGCTACGGTACGACGACAGGGATATAAACTGTTTTCATACATTCCTACTGCCCCTATAACATTGGAAGGTAATTCACAATCAGAAGCTAGAAGCAGCACGCGCCGTTGATCAATGGCCCACCCGCTCATTGAGGACTGCACAACGCATCGGGAAGGCGCTTGGTTGCGGATGGTGGTCTTCAATGATGTACTGTTGCAAGGCCTTGCATACGCCTCTACCCTTGTGTCTGTGGAGCAGACGGGGCAGAATGGACCAATTATGATGTGACGGTATCAATGTAACTAAGCTGCATTCTTCTGACTCCGTGAGGTGCAAACGTCGAGATATGAGAGTGACATTTATTGCTCGGGTTGGATTGAAGGAATATGCACCAATTTCTTTTTTGATAGGTTTTACTTCCTGCTGAATACATGGTCTTCCGCTCAATAACTTTCAAGCTCAGGGTGAGCGTATCGCTTTCCTTTTGAACACTTTTATCTTCCTATTTTCTTTTCATCTCAAACCCAACAAACGCAACAACCATGGGTGAATGCAAGCGCAATTTTCAGATATCCCCAGTGCCGCCGCTCGTGGACCATATCTGTCTTCGCAATGTCCAGCTCCCTTTGCCTTCTGCCGTAGAAGCATGGCGCCGGCCAGGACAACGGCAGCCCTGCAATATGTCGCTTAAGCTATCATGTTCTTCCATCGCCGCCTCTGCGGAGGATGATGATGTTTCTTTGTCTCTGGACTACGGGAAACTCTATCGACGTATCGAAGAGAGCGTTCGTCAGTGGCCCAATGCGCACAAGGAACCAGCAAAGATACTTCCAATCGTCGGCCTGTATGAACAGCCCGTTCATGAGCCACCATCTATAGATCCCGGGCAAGACTTATCTGTTCTTGGGGGGAGAATTGCTAGCCTGGCGTTAGGGTATCTACAGGAGACTGCCCTCCAAATTAGTAAAGAAAGACCAGGTGCCATCCAGCCAGACTTCGGACAAATCGAAGTCTCTCTGCATCTCCCGAAAGCTTTGTTACGTGCTGAAAAGGGCCTCTTGTTCCGCAGTCTTCATACCCTGGGGTATAGTCCGGAGGGTGTTGCAGTAGCAGTTGTGGAGGGGGAAGAATTTTGGATCCAGAATATCTGCTGCCATTGCATCATTGGGATCAACCCACATGAGAGACTCGAGAAGCAGACTGTTGTGGTGTCCCTGGGTTTCAAGGGTCCTGGGCACCACCAATGGAGGGCGAGGTTTTTGGAGACGTATCAGGAAATGACTAGGATTGTTGCTGAGGTGGGTATTACCTTAGTCTAATCTATTGAGACACCGACTGACAAATACACTACTTTTAGGAGCTGGATAAGACTACCTTTCGGTCCGTGGAGACTTTAGTAACTTTCGTCGCTCGTGTTGTGACGGTGAATTTCGGCATCGAACTAGTAACGGTGCGAGCAGAAAAGCCCAATGCTTTGGCATTCGCTGAAGGAACTGGAGTGGAAGTGACTCGCGGTCGGAGCTTTTTCAGTTGATATGTGCGTAATACTCTTACTAGACTAGGTCTTCTCATAGGAAGTACGATTCACTTTGAATACGCCTAGGTGCCATTGTGTATAACTAGACCATTTGCCCCCGTTGGTTGTCGTGCTCCCCCTGTTCCTCCTACCTAAAATCACGAATCATAGTAAGGAATATCGGGAAATTGAAATGAAAAATGGATCAACGGTTTCACAAGCTTCATCCCCTGCTGGGATCAGTCTTCTCTGCTGGTCATACACTAGGTCCCGGAGGAGAAGTCTCATGCTGGTCTCTCTAGATTTTAATGTTTTGATAAATTGCAAGAGATAGGTGGCGAGGTCCTTGTGGTTAGGAGCTTTGCAGTCAGCCTGATTATTCATCTGTTCTCCGATCACTGGATCCAAAACCTTTTCAATATACACATAAGAGAAATCCTGTATGATATAGCAGAAAGATACCAGAAATGCGCAGAAATGCCGCATTGTCATAGTCATAGTGGAGGCCCGTGAGAACCAATGAAGGAATGAGTACCATCCACCGCAAGCTTCATGGCAGCATGGAGCAGGATATGGATGGCCTCGTAATTCTGGGCAGCCAATAGATGGTCGCTTCCAATAAGTCTGGCTTGAGATCTAATGTGTCCATTGACTGCCGGATGCAGTAATATTCATCCACGACCCAACGCAGACAGTAGGGATGGTTTACCGTAAATACTATAAAAAACGGTAAATAAGGTTTGCGAAGCGTAAATAAAGAAAATCCGTAAATTACCAGTAAATAAAGCTATTCCTTAGCCGCTTATCTAACCTATGTGAAAACACTGAGTCAGATCCAGAACACCCATCAGCATCACCATGATTCTTATGATGCCATTACCATATCCAAAGATCGTAAAGCGATGCAGCTGCTACCTGTTCGCCTTGTTATATTCTACCTCGATTACAGAAATATCCACCATGTGTTTAGCATAGGTGACCAAGCAGCAATATTCAAATTTACCAAGGCACACAATCCGTCTCAGTTAGAGATTAAGATTCAACAAGACTTCTAAAACTTTAAGAGAATGCGACGGGGCATTCGAAGCAGTAAGTTTTAGAAATCTAAACTGGTCAATAGCCTATACATCTTTTGGCAATTCGCCTCAGAGTACTTTCTTGATCTCGCGGACCTTGCCATGCGACGCTTCGAAACACCAGCAAATTCTGTGCTTTCAGAGTGAGTCTTTTCAATGATGAATGTTACACACGAGCTCTCGAAATGGACTCAAAGTGGAGTAAGTAGGTGTTGGAATATAATCCCTCTGGCATTCCCGGGGAACATACCCGATTCCCCTTGCAAATGCTAGTCAGTGGGCCAACCTGTTTCCCCCTTGCGTAGGCTAGATGGAGTGGGATATAACTAATCCCACTCCCGATCAGAACTCAAAAAGGGGACAAGACTGAATCAATGAAACCTACTTTTTGCTTCGAAGCAAGCCAAAACATATCACTAGCTGGTGAGACCAACAGTAGGTAAAGTATGTTATATCCATATCAATCGTAGAATATTAGACCGCAAGATGCGCAGGGAATGGTAAAAAAGCGGCTGGATCAGTTGAATGAGGAGGCACTCGAAGTTGAAGAGTCACTGTCAGGGGACTGGTAACGAATGAATTGAATGCTGATAACTTTGGTAAGGGTAGATCCCAGAATAGAAAACTAGATGTTCTTGATGGGCTGGATTGTGTTGAGCAAGTGAGATCATGAACACAAAATATAATATCTCCAAGCATTCGAAATTTTCAAGTCAGGTAGATTTCGATGGTAAATAATATAATTTACGGTTAGTTTACCAGTAAGATATCGCGGGAAATTTACTGTAGATTTACAGTGGCCATCCTAGCAGGCAGCATGGTCATGCAGGGGGACATTTCGAAACAGGAAACACTGGAATACTACAATCCCTATGCCCCACACATGTAGCGCCGAAAGCACCACGCATGCAAACGCAACTCTCAGGACAACGTTCCTCTTATATCCTAAGTAACGTTACTATAACACTGTATTGGAATTAGTTTCATGATCTACCTAGCCTGATTCGGTTATAGTAGAACCTTTGGCATATAACTTGTACAATACCAGGGGCTCTGCTCGTTTCCATTGGTAGCATCTGTCAACCACGACGGCATACAGAATGCTTCACCGAGACAGCTGCCTATGTAATAAACTGACTAGTTCGTACCGAGGCTACCTTCAAGCTACCTTATCCACCTGATTGGTTACATCTTCCTTACATTTCTTCTCTAACTTCTAAGGCTGCGCTCGTCTAAGCTTAGTGCTTATAAGACACGATTGACCCTTTCTCGAAACAAAAATTGACGGTAATCGAAAGGTTTAGAGCCCTACTTCGTTTTCAGATTCCTAAGTTCCCCAACGCTATAGAAAAAAAAAATAAAAAAAGAACTCATTCTATACACTGACCAACTCCATCATGGGATCATTTGCCTCTTGGACCGTGAGCCCTCTTGAGAGAAAACCAGGGGATAAATGGAACGTTAGTAGCCCAATACTCCGTTTTTGTTTATACACACTAACACCGAAATAGTTTGGGGCTTCTGTGACTGGACTTGACTTGAACAACCTTGCTAGTGAGTCTTGCCCAGTTTTCCTCTGGGTATGAAGTAACATTCAACACTAGCCGATGATATGGACGGCCTTAGAAATGCGGTGTGGCAGCACAAGGTCGTCATTGTGAAGGGACAGCACAAACTCGATCCCAAAAAGCAATGGGACCTTGTCAGGCAACTTGATCCGGAAACCACTGATGAAGGGACAAGTCCAAATGATCGTCGGAATGGTTTACTCACGGTAAAGAATACTTGCATGATATGAAAGAAATGGGACTAATTGAGATATTTTAGAGGGCGAGGTGTATTCCTGGAGCTGGGAATGTGCGCCTTTTCGGCAAGGGCTTTCAGGGGGAGGATCACTACGGCTATAAAAACCTCACCATTGAGAGATGGCTCAATCATGACTGGCACGTGTCACCTCCGTCAAGGGAAGCCTTTGAGAGCGGAATTACCCGTTTTCAGCGGTGGCACTTCGATGCGCCGTTGTATGGTGACGAGCCGACGTGGTTTACATGTCTGCGCACAGTCAGGCAACCTAGCGGACCGGACCTTACCGTAGAATGGGCGGATGGCTCGGGCCTTACTATGAAGACACCACCCGGGCTGACTGCCTTCTTTAGCTCTGTGCAGCTGTATGATATGTTGTCATCGGAAGAGAAGGAATTAGTTGATCACAGCTGGGTGGAGTATGCGCCACACCCGTTTAAGTGGATCGCACAGTGCAAGAGCAGGAATACTGGTCTTGGTATTACGGGTGGCGGACACTTGACTGAGGAGGAGTTGGGAGAGTATGATCCTGCTGCGGTTAAGAAGGTATGGAATACACTTTCCCATGTTTCGTTTGTCCTTTTTGGTACTGATTGGAAGGGATAATGCAGTATCCCATGGTCTGGGTGAATCCTCTTACAGGCGAAAAGGCCTTTCAGGTCCACGGCGCCTGCGTCCGAAAGCTCTACCTGCGTAAGTCTAAGGGGGAGCAACCCCGTATCGTTGAGAATATCAGTGAAATCCATGACTTCATCCTTGGGATCCAACATCGCGTTCTCAAGCCTGAATATATCTTACTGGCACCGGCAGAGGAAGGGGACTTGGTCATTTGGGATAACTATGGTCTCTTTCATACCGCCATTGACTATCCCGAGAAATATGGACCAAGGTCAATGCATAAGGCGGATACCGGGGGCAGCGTTGGCCCAAAGGGTCCTGTACCTATTCCCTCACTGTATTAGATTTTTACAGATTATAGCCTCCCTCTGTATCTGAATAGTACGCTGCAAGGGTGCAATATATTTCGGCAAATAAAGAACCTGTACCAGGTAGATATTAAACACGCGAGGAATTAATATTCATGAACCTCCAATTCTAGAAGTGTACTATTTATTTAGAACATATGGTTACCATGATCTACTATGGGCTGCCTCATCATCCCAACAGTATGCTCTCTCCGCCGTTATACACGGTTCGTCAACGGCCGAGGATGCAAGGGTATTTGGACCTAAAATCATGCATATGTCGAAACTGCTGGCCCCTTTCCAGGTCTCGCAGCAGAACTGCATATGTCCAAATAGAACAGTTTGACTATGCTTTCCGCATCTGGGGATGCTGGGGGTCATGGACAAATCACATACATTACCGCTATGTGCTCGGGTGGAAAGGATATGCCGGCAGCGCGTTTTCTCGGAAACGACATTGTTGTAGGGTTTAGCCTCTACGTTGGGGAGGTCATATGTACATGGATGGTGATATGAGACTATCTTTGGATCCAATGTCACTCTTTTCTCCTTAGATCATCTAGTTTTGCCGATGGCGGAAGGCTTTTGTTCCGCATTATGCTAAGATACTACGTGACATCCTGCGGTCGTAATTCATAACCTAATACCACTCTACAGTGGCCTACATGCTTTTCTCGTGGTATTTGCTGCGGGGATGAGTGCTTCAATGCAACATGTTCTGCTTGAATGTAAAGCATGTATGAAAACGGAATTTAGGAGCCATTCATCGCCTGGGAATCTATATTATGATGCAGGGACCTCTTCTGGCACCGGTCAACTGAAGTGCATCAGAATATACCTAGCTGATTGTATCTAATCTTATTGTGTATCTGTTGCAATGGCTCCAGGTTTTACTTGTCTCCCTTATTATCCCAACTATGACAGGTGGGCCGCCAAACTCTCGAGCAAGGGAAGTATTGACGAAGCACTGCCCCATGGCTTCCCTTGCCAGTTGAACTCTACGTTGGTCTGGGATGGGCAGAACCTCCCACTTGGCGAGCATACTAGCAGTGATGGGACTGAATGCGTGCTGCAGTTAACTAATTCCCAGCTGGAAGAGATTGATGCAGCCCTAAGACACTTCCAAGGTAAACATTCACTATAATTAGTAGGTCTTTATCAGAAGCTAAATATGATTTTTCTTCATAGCCCTGGAAAGGCCTCTAGATCAACTTAGTACGGAGACTTTCCCTCTTCCATCACTGCATCCGGTTCTTCGCGCTGTTTCAGACAATCTTCACTCCGGGTATGGGTTTACTATGATTCGTGGAGTGCCTGTTGACAACTACGATACCAAGGAGAACATGATTATCTATGTTGGGATTTCCTCACATATTGCCGCTGTTCGCGGCCGACAAAATGGTTACTTTAACAAAAGCTCAGAAGATGTGATGATCACCCATATCACGAATTATCTCCGGTCTAAGGATGATAACAGACCTCTCCCAGCTGGTCATACAGACAAGGAGATTACTTTTCATACTGATATCGGCGATATTGTGTCTCTCTATGCTCTAGGCATACCAGCTGCTGGAGGCGAAAGCCTTCTGGCGAGCACCTGGAAAGTGTATAACGAGATGGCCAAAACTCGGCCAGATCTAATCCGGGTACTGGCTGACAACTTCCCAATGCCAATGTATGTTAGTGTATTATGTGGACTACGAAGGAATACTTACAATGATTAGTGGAACGAACTACTCCATCCAACGGCCTTTGCTGTACTACCAGCCACCCAAGGGTGGTAAGCCGGAGAGGGTTACCATTCAATTCTCGCGACGAACGTTCTCGGAGATCAGACCAAAGCCATGGCCAATAAATCTCAGTGATGCTCAGATTGAGGCACTAGACACTCTGCAGTTCCTCTCTCGGAGATATGCAATTCCTATACAGATCGAGAAGGGCGACATGCAGTTCATTAACAACCTCTGCATTCTCCATGGACGATTGCCTTACGAAGATGATTCAACACACTGGTGAGTGAGATGATATATCTAATTCAGAACCCAACAGATACTATCTGCGACTTTTTACTGACAAAGGCTCAGTCGCCATCTTCTTCGGCAATGGCTGCGAGACCCTGAAAATGCCTGGGAAACTCCAAAAACGTTACAAGACCGCTGGGATAATCTCTACAGCCCAGAACTAAGCAATGGGCCGCAGTTCTATCCTTTGGAGCCTCCTTTGCATTAGGCAGTCGGAGATTGAGCTTCTATTCTGCTCCTTCTCCGCACCTTCATTGGCTGTAGATGTTCTGCGTCTTCGGCTATCACGGGTGCAGAAATGGTTCTAGAAATCGAGACCGGAAGGGAATTACCACGGCTTCAGCATAGTTTGAGTTGATAATCATAGCCAGAAATGTGTATATCTAGCAATGTAGGACACAGTTCAGCTTCAAGTCGTCAGGTCAATTGCACGTATGCGTGGTCTTCCCAAGCTTAGCAAAGGCCTTCAACTTCTTTGAAAACCTCTTGTCAATTAATTTACGATGCTTTAGAAAAAGCCCTATTACAATGTATCAAGAGATGTCCGTCAAATGTAATGATGGTAGACATTAGCCGAAAGAACAAGAAAGGATTCACTCATGGCTCCAGCTAGCCGGTGTCTGTTCTCCCCTCTCAGCCAGGGCTGGGTGGCATAAGAATTCTGTAGAACAGTGCTCATCTATCCCGACTCAAATCCCATCCCCGCTCACGTACTGGAGTTGATATCAACAAAGGTAGAATAATACGTACAAACGGCTAAATCGAGGAGCCACTCTACAGATGAAATCTTAGCCTATTGCCGGCCGGCACCATGGTGTGAAAATGGAAGATATTTGCACCTGACCTTACGCAAGGAAGCTTTTCTGGAACTTGGGCATCTGTGTTGCCTAGGGCTAGTATACATTTGTACCTATGCCCTCGGAGGGCTGGTCATCGTCTTGTCTTTGGCTTGACTTTTTCCTGCACGGTTGATGCAAAGGCTATTGAGTAGGATGAGAGAGTGTTTTAAGTATTTCTGTCAGCACGTCCCACCGAGACCAAAAGCCAATATTGGCAGTTGGTCTAGCCTTGTCCTAGATTTTACATCCAGCCCACCAACAGCTTCAACCTGGATTGCTCGCGTTTACCTTCTCACACAATGTATTCAGCCCGTTTGTCAGATTCACACGTCACCAACGTATAGATGAGTAAGTTCTAGCTATGCATGTGTTTTCAAAATCCAGATACAGGGTCAACATCCTCTTTAGAATGTAGCATAGGACCCTGACCTTTGGTATCAAACGATAGCCTGTTACACGGCAGATTCTATTCCAGATCTTCGGATCAATCCTGTCTAACAATTCGCCATAAGCGCACCCAAAATCGGACTAGTTTTTAAGGCGACTGGTCAGTCGTTCCATTTCCAAAACCCAAGGTGGGAAGTGGTGAGCCGCGTCAATCAGTTGGAGTTGGAAGGAGAAATTCAGTGGCCTTATTTATCTGACTGACAATCTTGTCCATAAACACCTATATCAGAGTTAACAGGCTCGAACATCGAGCAAAGACGAAACACGAGGGACAATTACACATACTTCAGCATAAGACCAATTGCCCTCTGCTATTAGCTCGTTGAGCTTGGGGAACGCAGGGCGTTTGACATAATAAGATCCACCAGGGAGAATCAGGTGGCGGTCATGATCTTCCTGTGCCTTGTCCGGGTCCGCGAAAAATCGCTCAAGTGTGATATATTTGCGGTTGACATCCTTGATCTGGTTTAGGATAGAATTCTGCTCCAGCTTTTGACTTGAGTGAAGCACCAGGGAGTGACTATATGCGTCATGTGCCACACATGCCTGCTGGAATTTGCCAATGACGGTCTGAAGAGCTTTGAGATTTAAGGCGGATGGCGACTGGACTTGTGATCTGATTCCCTCCACCATGTTTTTCATTAAGGCAGCATAGTCAGCAGCCAGGATGGGGAGTACCAAGGAGTCCGCGAGTAAGGTCGCTAAAGATAGCCAGAGGCTGGTGATAACTTTATGGTATTCTCTGTCTGGGTCTCCAAATGCGTTCATCCAGTCCTCCGAGTCAAACAAGGAATGATATGGAAAGACTGGATCTCCTGATTTGGGCGTGAAACCAAAATCTAAGGTGGCAAAACACTGGCTTTGAAAAGTATTAGCATCTCCTCCTGATCCCGTGCTGATTTTTCCGTCCCAGTAGTCCACGTTGTTGGCTGGAGGAGGAACACCTCTAGTAGCAAGTTGTAAGGCGTTTTGCAGGAGCGGACTCCCCTGGGCATGAAACTTAGAGCCCGCTCCTGCAACCACTACATTCAGATATGCAATGAGACTGGAGTTGAGCGAGGATATGTTCTCTCTCAGCCAGGCTCGTGCACCAAGCCCACCAAGCTCCTCCCCTTCAAAGCTCGCCAAGACGATGGTCCTCCGTGGCGTCCAACCCCTGCGTAAAGCCGCTCCCAGTATTCGGGCGACTTCAGATAGAGCGCATATCCCGCTGACTGCATCGCCAGCACCTGGCCCCCAAGAATCTCGGTGGCCCCCTAGAATAACGACTTCATTGCGAAAGTCTCGGCCAGGTATCATTCCGATAGTATTGTGAGTACTTCGTTTCACAGGCCGTGGGTTGGTGTACAGGTTGAGAACTAAATTTTGGGGAGAGGGGCCAACGTTATATTGGACGCCGCTAGCTACTAATCCTCCATTTGCCCATCGCTCACCAAAACTGTCAGCCAAAGGCCCATGACCATTAAGTGCCCTCAAAATTGGAATCGCATC
The DNA here is from genome assembly GCA_009176345.1 of Aspergillus leporis. NCBI lineage: Eukaryota > Fungi > Ascomycota > Eurotiomycetes > Eurotiales > Aspergillaceae > Aspergillus > Aspergillus leporis. Next base: position 9,525 of record ML732420.1, on the reverse strand, counting down.
GGCGTAAGAGATGGGTAGTGCCGGGACAGATTGTCCACCTGGAGGCAGGGCCGTAATTAGTGACTTGAACATGATTTTCCCGAACAGGTAGCAGAATATATAAGTGGCAAGAGCTACTAAAACGAGACGGTGGTATGTACTATAGGAAAGGGTCAACCTACCAGCCCATGCGGATCCTCGCTCTATCATACTCGGAGGACGAGCTGGTCCATGCGGGAATGGTCGATATCCATTGGCCTCTGTAATATTCCCGTCAAGCTGAGGATCGGTGTAGAGAATAAGTCCTGCAGCTTTCATTTGATATGCAGTACGCAACTGAGTAACCCTGCTGGTGGACAGGTTGAATCGCTCTAGGAGAGAAGAACCAAAGACAGTCTTTGCAATGACAATCTTTCCTTCAACGCTTATGCTCGCACGAGTCAGATCATCATAGTCTGACTGAAGCCCAAAGTTGGCGTAGACATATTGCGTAGTAACATTTCCAGCCGGAGTCCCTGCCAAAAATGATGGCAAGAAAGGGAGTTGGCCTTCACCAGGAGTTGCGGCAAGGTCCTCTATCAAGGTTGCTTCATGCAATACTACACCACTTTTGGCGCCAAGGTCAAGAAGGGTCAGCTCTGAGCCCTCCGGGTAGTCCAATACTACTTCATGAGAGTTTATATATGTTTGCGGAATTCCAAACTCTTTCCACCGGGCTTGGGTCCAACCTGCCTGTCGATAACCCTCGCCTACGAAGTGGGATCTATTAGTATAATAGCGACTGCATTGACGGATGCTATCAGCTTGCGGTGCATCGAAAAACCTGTGAAATGATGATGAACCGAGGGCTGCATGGCCTTGCATCAATTGTGGCCATTGCTTGAAGGCAACAGTACCGGAGATCGTCACGGCCAGCACTGCGAGATTTTTCAAGGAGGGCCTGTGCCAGGATGGCTCCATGGCAGCCTTTACTTTGGCGAATATGCTCCGGAATATACGCGGTAGGTTTGGTGTTCCAGTAGGGATTCACGGAAATGGCATGGGCTTTGTAGCTGCTCTATGGGACGCAAGCGGCAATGTCCAAATGGCTTCCAGGTAACGTTACATTCCCACATGGAAGATAAGAATAAAGCCAACGCAAATCTAACCCTATGGTATGAAATACCACTACATAAGAGTTACATTAGGTTTGCATCATATATTCCTTCACGTATCCACGAGTATAATCTCCGAGGATCAACCAAAACAACTATCTGCGCTATCGCTAACGTTCAGGCGCTAAATGTAGTAGTAGTGTGTTGCAGGCCCCGTCTGGTTAACCCTACCTGAGGGAGGACACACGAGGCGGGATCCATAGGCCATCGGCTACTGCCAAAGACGACTACCCTCAGCTTGTTCATGCCGAGCCCCTATACTAAGCACTCGGGACTACGGACTGACAAATGTCACTAATACAGAAAGCTTTGTATGAGGTGTAATGGATGAGCCTAGTACAGGCGGAGGACAGTCTCTAGCAAATCGATTAAATCTATTCAAGTGAGAATATATCATTTTATTCTTGACGTCGTCCACTATTTCCACTCTACCAAACTGGCCGGCCGACTCTCTATTGACTGATGACCTAACCACTTAATTAAGTTATACATCATCAGTTCGGCATCATTACTCGAACGGGCCAATTCCTAGCCAAGCAGATTTCTAGGCAGGTTTGGACAAGTAGACCAAAAGCCCGAGGAAGTTATGTCATTGCGGCTTCTTTAACCTTGATGATTTGGAAGAACGACCAACGAGGAGATTTATATGATACAAGAGGGCCTAAGTGAACTCTACCTTAACATTAGGCATCATTAGTGCGCGAGGCGCGATATCGCCACGGTGACGCATAATCTCAGTTGAAAGCTGCTATTATGGTACTACAGTGCTAATCTCAATTGAAATCTCTGCAGGAGGCGCTAGCATTGCCGATCCCCCTTTTAGGCTATATCTCTCTCACTCTGAAGTGGTTGGACACCCTTTTTCAGACCGTAGTCCTCAATAAACACGCAAATCACGACGTGCAGACTAAGTAGAAATGCATAGGACATAAATACAGCACGAAGACCTTTCATGTAGACGGTCGAGATCAATAGGTTTTCTTCTTCAGACACGTCAAAATTTCTCAAATCAGAAGCGGATTACGTTAGCTGGGAAATGATATCTGGACCGAATTTATCATTTAGCCCATTGTATAAGACGTTATTCAAGAGAGCACCAGACACTAGAGGCACTTAGCGTTGCACTTGCGGAACTCCCATTACTTCAAGGATATACCAGTTACACCAATAGCACCTCCAATATCACATAAAAAGTTCCGGAGACCCGTCAACACTGCCCGATCTTCGCTCTCAGAGCCAGCCAGTAATCCAACAAGAAAGAACTGGGCGGCCAAGGGCTTAGCAAAACCTTTTACGCGGCACATATATGGGACATCTCGCACCTGGCTGGAGAGAGCATCCTACCCCAATTCCATCTAGGACACCAAGGGATAATAACACCCATGTGGGTGTCAACTGGTCGTATGTCAACTTTATAGCAGCAGCAATAGCCCACGAGGCCGCCCCGGTGGCGATTATAGTAGTGTAGCGTCCGCAAAGCGACATCAGGACCCGACCCCAGTGAAGCCAGATGTTACACCATGTGTGATGACCATTAGCAACAAAAGGAGTCCTGCCACCGCCGGATCCCAGTCCCTAATATATTGAAAGTAAAGCGGGAGACAGAAGAGATTCCCCCAGAATATCCATCCAATGATAATGTTAACCAAGATAAGTATATTGGTTGAACGTCCGTATTGGAAAAGGCGCACTGGAAGGAAACACATATCAGCAAATTATTCCGTCTACCGATACTTGGTGTTTAGCGTAATGCCGTACATGGTAATATGGGCAGCTTTGCAAACTGCCATTCTGCAATGAAAAATACGCAGAAGAGGAATGACCCAGACAACAGCATAGTGATAAGGATAGGCGAAGTCCATGGAAGCATAGTGCCTCCTTGCGAGATAGGGACCTTGGCAGTGTCATTCTTAGTTTCTTTCTTCCAAGCACATAGTCATGTCTCATCTGAAACACACTCAACTCCCCTAAAACGGAAACACAAAAGGGTACATTGCTTACCAGAATAAGGACTATAGCTATTAGACTGGTAAGGGCACCCAGCCAATCAACCAGTTTTAGCCTCTCCATATATTGTCCATAGTAAGAGGTTTAGGCCAGACCAGAACCAGATATAGAACCGCGACAAGAGTCAACGGGCTCACAAACCAGAATGCACACCTCCATGAGAACCTTCTTGTCGGAAAGCCTCCAATAACTGGCCCAAGCCCGTTTCCAAGGGCTACTGCAATACCAAGAATACCAAAGTAATATCCTCTTTGATCAAGCGTTGTGATATCTGACATGGCAATTTGAACTAAAGCATTAATAGACCAGCACCAAATCCAGTAAATGCCCGAGTTATATAAAGATGGTCTGGTGTCACTGAAAACCCGGAGAGTAAATTTCCAATACCCATAATTGACAAGGCTATGGCACGACATGATTTTCGACCAAATATATCGGACAAGCGACCATTGCCTAGTTGAATACCAGTACTGGTTACGAGAAAACTTGCCCCTACCCATGAGATAGCTGATCCCGTGCCTAGGCCCGCTGCAACGGCGGGCAGGCTGGTAAGAGATTGCAGTTTGGTCCAGAAAAGAGAGAAATTGAATAAAGGCTAATGCTGAAACGATTATTAGAAGTTCCTTGCGCGGCAAAATATAGGTTTGGTTGTCCCTGAAACTATCTAGTAGCGGTGTCTCCTCGTGTAAGTTTGCTCCATGAGAAGCGGTTGGCACGGCCATAGCAAAAGCTCAGGGAGTGGTATCTGAGAAATTTAGACGGAAACCAGTAACAAGAAATGAATCATTCTTCCTACTCCCATCTTACGTACTTTTCAGACGGGAGAAATTGGCAAGCATATTATAGGCCCACTACATCCTGAAACAAAAGGTAGCTTGCTACTTTGGTTTCAGTAAAGGTCTGAAGGAGCCACAGTACTGCAGGAAACGATTTGTTAATTTAACACGGCCAGGGTCACATCCCGTTTCTCAGTTCAATTTATACGCTTTAAGAGGAGATGTGGCTAGAATGAGCGGAGTAGACTGGGAATGGAGGACTGGAAATGGGAGCGATTCCAGATTCACTAACGATCATTGTGCAAAGGGTGGCCGGGTACTGACAGCAGTGAACAGGGAAAATGATGTGTTTTGTGGAATTATTCAAATTCGATTGCTCTTCTAAGTAGATTTTGCAGGTGCCGTATTACTGTTTAGATTTTTTTGCTTGTGGCCGTGGTAACAGGGAAAATATTCACCTATATTTCCCTTCCATCTAGTCCAGATATACAATTAGGAACCGCGAGGAAAGAAAACATGCGTCCCAAGTGGGCCTGTGTCACATTCCCGCATTCTTTCTCTGGGAATGCTTCTCGCCTATAGCCCACTGCAGCCGATCATGGTATGTTAACTAGTACTCCAGTTTCGTGCGTTTGGAAGAATACTCGGCTTGTTATCCAGGGGATTGCATTCGCCTGCTTCTTCCGGCTCAGGCTCGTAATTTGCGGCATTGCTAGCCACTAGACACTCTGCCCTAAAATAGACATTTCCCAAGAAACCGGTAGATTAACCACGTTCAGTAAGGAGGTCTTCGAGCCGAAATATTATTACCCCATTATCGTCTAATTTCACTCGAAAAAAAAGAGAAAGAGTTATAGATAGATAGGAATTTGAGCCAGAGCTACTTAAAAGCATGGGGCTTGTCATAATTAGTGGCGGGGCCCGTGGCATTCTTCACTGAGACGCTGGAAATCAACCTTTTCGTCCCCCTTTACCGGCTGGGTCGCAGCAGCCGCGACCAGTGTCTAGGCTATGTGTTACTCGCGCTGATAACATTAGAGCTAAGTGTTTCTTAATCCAGTTGCTGTGATTCGATCGTTCCAAATGGCTGGGAGTCCCATCGTACCCTGCGAAGATGTCGATTAGGGTCCTTCACTGTGTTTCTTGAATGTAGCCACCGTCTGTTGTCTAGGAGAATAATCGTTCCACGATGGAGGGATACTGGAGTAAGATGTATTGTACATTCTTGTACTTTTGTGCCTGAAAGAATCCCTTGTAGTTCCTCCAGCGCGGCTCTAGACTTAGTGCTCAGACCAGAGGTGATGTCTAACCGAAGCCGTATCTGGGTGTGCGTTTGGTTGCTCTCCGCGCTGAGTACGCTTCCGATGATGTGCTTTTCGTCCTCTTTCTTAAGAAACTCTGGGGGAACTTTAATGCAGTACTCCGGCTGGGTAAGAGCGAACCGAGCAGCCGGCGATAAAAGGGCACGCACACGATCCGAACTCAGAATTGACAGCGTCCCTCCCCCGCAGTTGTCCGGCTGGAGAATGTGCAAGGCAAAATACCTTGGTGGCGAATGCTCGTAGGCACAATCCGTATGCCAAGGGAACTCGTCCATTGTTTCAGAGCGCGCTTGCTTGGCAACATCCTTTTTGATCTGGAGTAGCTGAGGACGAACATCCCAAAACCAGCCTCTTGAGGCACTATGCGTGATGGGAAGCCCGTGCCCATGCTTACTGGACAAGTGCACTACCAACTGACGGAGGTACTCGCTCTTGTCATCATAGAATCCAAGACTGATTTTGAGGACCCCGCTCTCCTTCAACTCTTTATGGACTATGGCAACATGCAGTGGGTTCTGCGAGTCACCAAGCGTTTTGGCATGTAAGTGAGGGATGGTCCCAATTTGACGTGCTCCTATAATCTCCGTATCCTTGTTAGCATGTTGAACTGGCAAACGTATGCAAAGGTATGGGTGCACCCACGGGCGAGACAGCTGAACTGGTGAGTTCGTGAAGGCCACTTGGAACGATTCTTAAACATCTTTAACATACCCTTATATTTCCAGCTTCAACTAACCCACACGGAATGTAGCTTCTAAAGCCAGTATAGGACGTGAAAAAGGTCACCCTAGAGACCATATACTACATTACAGGGGACCAGCAGCCGTTGTCAGGCTCTTGAATCACGCAAGTTCCTCAATCTAGACGTGTTCACCTAGGTATCCTATTACTGTAAGTGATCAACCATGGCTATGGCCCCGGATGAGTCAGAGACGTCTGTTTATGGTAATGTGGAGCACTGAAGTAGTAATTTGCTGTAACACCGGCCGTTGCTCTCACGACGATTAGGCCACGTATCTGACCAGAGCACTCCTCAACCACCGTCTCCGTGGTAGCTATGAGCTCACTATGTTTCGCAAACGAGTAACGTTGTAAGTGGTTGTCACAGGAAATGTAGTATCTGGAGCTTGGGCAAGGCGTCATACGCTGGTGACAGCAATGAAAGAAGGTAACTGCTTTCAGTTCCTAGCATTGCTGCCTGCTGTACCAGATTCCAACCTTGGTTTGCAGATTTGTACGACACCTGCCATGTACTGAAGGTTGGGCCGGTCCATATTCGACCGAAGCTACGGCAGGAGGATATGAGAAAAGCCAGGTGGAGGCTAGAAGAACCCCGTATAAATCAAACCCATAACGTGCATTGATTGGTACTGCCATGTAAGTCCATCAGACTGCAGAATCTGTTTTAGGATTCTTGTTGCCATGCACATATCGTCAATGCGCTATGGAAACCCAAGTCCTTTTTGCGGATCTCCGGGCGGGAACTGAAGCACCAGGGTCCCTGTCTTCCCGCGATTTCCAACTTTGTATGATGCAAAGCTTCGATCAGTTGACTGAAGTACAGGCTTCTTATTATACCCTAGGACTTGGTCAACTGAATGTGGATGTCGCAACAGTCGCATCAGGCCCCTAATCCCAAGGGGCGGACATATATACATTAATATAGCGAGAGATTGCCAATCATTGATCAAATTTTAAGATTTTTATAAATATAATTTAATTATTAAAAATATATTTTTATATATATTATAGTAGGAGGGCTCTAGAGACAGGCAGGAATAGTCTGCTTACAGGAGCCCTATATTAAGCGTGAATTTCAACATTCTGCTTACTTAATGTACTGGCCAGAGAAAGGAGAGCATAAGCACTATAAAGTGTTGATAGCTATTCGAAAAGACCTGCTGGCCTCTATGATTATTGAGGCCAGAATAGATTTGATTAATTATCCCTATATACTAGCCCTAGATATCTGGGATCTAGATAGGGGCAGATACCGCGTACGAAGAACAAGGATAGTTAATTGCTATGATAATTGGCTAGAAGAGGGCTATTACTGGTAGGGTAATAGTTCTAGACACCGACGTGCCATTGAAGATGCAGAATGGGGGCCACTTGTTAGGGGCTGTTTATATAACCAGCCCTATACTAACAATGTTCTGCCTTAGGCATCACTGCCAAGCCTGTACGATACAAAAACTCTGCCAGGACCATATTCTGGGAACCAGCTACTTCTTCTTGTCCATTAGGCACGTTTAGGTTAGAACAATCTATATGTCCTATAACATTAGAAGTAGCTTCTTTTTTTAAATAGGTTAGGTGTCCTACCTATATATATAAAAAGAAAGACAAGATGGGTTCTATAGCAGAAACCCCTGATTCCCTAACAGAGCAACTACAAGCTCTCTGTATGATGATGGAAAGCTAGAAGATGTAGTTTGACATACACCTTTAATTCCTAAGAAATGAAAATAGAGCTCTACAAGCTCAATTACAGAGTTTTCGAACCTCACAGGAATCAATGAACACAAAGACTGCAACAGTTACAGCAACTGAGACCGATAAGCGACCGTACGATGAAGGGAGGAGACCCCGACCAACGCACCCTGACGTGGAGTCATTCACTGATAAAGATCTAAAGAACTATCAGCCTTTCTGCATAAATCTACGTACGAAATTCGCGATTAATGAAGCTTGCTTTTATACTAATATTCTAAAGGTGTTTTACACCTATAGTCGTCTTCGAGGCCGAGCCGCCCAACGAATCCTACCATGGCTGAGTGCCCAGGACGCCAACGGAGTCAAATTCAACGACTTGATCGCAGTTATGGACAAAGCTTTTGACGACCCAGACAAACAGAGAAAGGCCCTCGTACGTGTTAATACAATGAAGCAAGGAAGAAAGGAACTGGATGAGTTCCTGAATGATTTTGATGAAGCCCTGCTGGAAGCAGGCGGCATGAACTGGTCACATGACCAAAAGAAAGCTGTCCTTGATATCGCAGTAAGCTGGAGGCTGATTCAAGAAATGGTTGGAATACCATAGGAAGCCTCGTACGAAGGTTACTGCAACCAATTGCGCCGGGTGAACCACGATCTCCAACGAATTGCCCGGTTGAGCAAGGGCTCAGCCTACGTGACATCTCACCGGCCAACGCGCCGAAGCAGTCCCGACAAGATGGACTGGGAATCAACGAGCACTCAGATAGCTGCTCTTAAGAAAGAAGTTAACGCACTTCGTACGAAATATTCAGACGGCCAACGTGAGGCACGTTGGGCATCGGACGCAGAAATGGAGAAGCGCCGGAAGAACGGCAGCTGCCTACGATGCGGCGGCAGTGGCCACTTCATACGAGACTGTACCAAGAAAGCACCGCGCCGACCAGAGCAGGTCGCGCCGGCTCGGGTTGATGATAACCACCATGACAACGAACCCAATAGCGAATCGGACGAAGATTTGCAGGGAAAAGACCAAGCCTAAGGCAAAGGCGCGCACTTAGGCAGAAGGAAAAGAAGAATATTAAAATTAATAAAGAATGGAGAATTTTCGAAAGAGAGCGCATGAGTACCAAGCCATTTTTGGTAGAGTCTATAGTAGACTTGGTAAACCCTGCCCGTACGATGATAGACACTGGGTGTCTCACGTATGGTGTTATTAGCGAAACATTTGTAAAGAAACGAAGGATCCCAGTCATTGAGATTGACCCCCGGCTAGCCAAGGGTGTCATGGGTGATGAGCTTATAATTTCAGAGATTGTACGAGTTCGTCTTGACATTGGTACTCATACCGAAAGAGACTCATATCTCTATGTGATGCCTGACTACCTTGGATACGATATGATCCTCGGACTGCCTTGGCTTGAGAGACATGACGGACAGCTTGAACCCAAGAGAGGGAGATTATATCTCCGTACGACAGGCACACGCCTGCGTAGTCAAAGGGTACACAAACTAAAAACGATAAATGTGACACAAGTGTCTGCGGCTGTAATGGGAGCCTACTTACAACGTGGTCGTCGTACGGAGAATGGAGTGGAGGTTTTTGCAGCATCATTGTCTGATATTCAAAAGGCTATGGTCTCAAAGAAACAGGTTGATCCTAAGACACTCCTACCAAAATGGTGTTTGGACTACCTACCCCTGTTTGAACCTGACAACGCACAGAAGCTCCCACCGCACCATGGCAAGGGCATTGACCACGAGATCGAGCTCGTACGAAAAGATGGAAAAGAACCAGAGGTCCCTTGGGGCCCTTTGTATAACATGTCACAGGAGGAGCTGGTGGTCCTG
>ML732419.1:0-40493 GCA_009176345.1 Aspergillus leporis | reverse complement strand
CTTTGTGCTAGATTGTCCCCCGTAATCTTCACTCAATGCCACCGCCAGATCCCTCGGATGATCCTCTGGCAATAGGCCCCGCGACAAATGACTGGGTGATGGTTAAGTTGGCGACGTCTGAGGTTGCAGCAATGGACGTGCCAGTGAAATACTGTAAAACCTGCAGTATTTGGCGACCTCCTCGATGCTATCATTGTCGTGTATGCGACAGTTGTATCGAGACGCTCGACCATCACTGCGTCTGGCTCAACAACTGTGTCGGACGCCGCAACTATCGTTACTTTTTCACTTTTGTGAGCTCGTCTACGCTTCTCTCCTTATTCTTGATCGGTGCGAGCCTTGCGCACATCCTAGTATATCGATCGCGAGAGGGCATTTCTTTCAGCGATGCGATCGATAAGTGGAGAGTGCCTTGGGCGATGGTTCTTTACGGAGCGATTGCTGCCCCGTATCCAGCCTCTCTTTGGGCCTACCACCTCTTCCTGGTTGGCCGCGGCGAGACGACCAGGGAATATCTAAATTCCCACAAATTTGTGAAAGCGGACCGCCATCGGCCGTTTACACAAGGAAATATTCTTCGAAATTGGATAGCAGTCTTCGGGCGACCACGACCCCCGACATACATGCAATTCAAGAGGGATTATCAGCAAGGGGACCAGCGCTTGAGCATGGTGAAACGAAAATACCTTCCTCGAGACGTTGAAGCCCAGGCAGGCATCGAAATGCAGCATATCCCTTCTGATCAGCCGCAAGGTTGAGGTCTTTCCAGCTCTCTGCAAACGTTTCACCGAGCGTGCACTAAACACCCTTTGAATAGATAGGGCTTCTCTTCTACCTTTCTCAGACATCAGACACCGTTAGGTTCTTGTTCTCTTCTAAAGATACATTAAAATATTAATGGCTTTTACGGTCCTTTTCGGTTCTCTTTTCCTCTTTTTTTCCCTTTCATTTTGTTTTAAATTGGTGTTTGTCTAACCTTTGAATTCCGCATATACATATGACTAGGCAATCTTTCCCTACTTTTCTTCCCATGACGATCTTTCAAGGCGAACTACATAAATTGAGCCACAATTTTTTCTTTGCTTTTCTTTTTCTTCTTTTTTTCTCTTTTTTTCTTCCTCTCTCTTCCTTTCTCTCGTGATTTCATTTCTTTTCATCTGTCCACCCCGAAGGAACATAATCCGAGGCTATTAATGGTTGGGATGTTGATATTACGTTATACGAGGGATATTTTGTATGATATCGAAACCCAAAGCTGCCGATAGACTGAGTATCATCTCTCTCGAGGAAAGAAAATATGAAGTAGAGCATATAGGGGCATGTCAAGGAGGGGTTCTGACGGCTGATGGTAAGCGCCCATGCGTAGAAACGGGCAATATCAGAATAGGGAGGAGGAAGGGATGTAGAGAGAGCGTACGCACGGGGGAGGCGACCAAACAATTGAACAATTGCAAAGCACACGGAGTGTTACTCTACAGTAGAGAATGCAACACGCCGAGCGTGGGGGCGTTCAAAGCCGATTGATTTCATTCGATTGTTGCCCTGCTCGCTTCCTTTTTGGTCTCTGCATTCCGCCGTCCCTACGATACGGACTTCTTCAACCCTCTCCGCACCTCTACTTCTCCCATTCCCTCTTCATACCACTGCCCGTACTCGCCAGTCAGCCCTCTCGCTACCTTTTTCCTGTCGGAAGTTGCGTGTCAGAGCCTGTTCCTTTGAGTTTTTAATATGATCTCCAAGGTATAGCGCCCTAGCACCGTTAACTCCTGGTAAGAGGCACCACCTCTTACCCTCGTACCTGGGAAATCAGGTCAGCTTTGCCCGGAACACAGTCCCCCTCTCGATTTGACGTCTAAGCCCCTCAAAGACACTATTGTTCCACCTTTACGGGCGGTCTCCTTTCCCTTGCAACACCCAATCCTCACCGCAAATCACTCTCGAGTCCCTGAGGATGGACAGTCAACTTGGATCAACCGGCGCGCCTCCCACGACACACGCAACCCTTTCAGACCTCAATAAGCACACGCACGGGCACGCCGACGACACAATGGCCTTCGACTACTCCGAACAACTCCTCACGCCCGAGAATAGTCGCTCGGAGACTTCTAGTAACAACGAAAACGCGTCTACCGAGGAAAAACCAGCAGCCCGGAGGAGGTCTACACGTGTAAAACGCGCCTCTCTGCGAGGGGCGGGACAACTCGGTGATGACACAGAGGTAGATAACCAAGAGGCTTTGTCTACGGCTGGGGGGAATGATCTTGCCGCCTCGGGTGAGACCTTGGCCACCAATGGTGAGGAAGGAACGAGTTCCCACGCCTCCAACCTGCGGCACAGCATTGCGGTCATGGAGACCTGGAGCGAAACAACGCTGGCACGGGATAATATGGAAACCGAAGAAGACCACCCAATGGCTCCGGACACTCCAGTCTCAAAGACCTCGCAAGAGCTGCAGCCCAGTGACATGGGCTCGTCGCTACAACAGCGCACTTTACGGAAGCGTGTAGAACGGATCTTGAGTGAAGAAGGGGGCAACAGCAGGGAGAGAATCACTGTTACGGCCAAAAAGGAAACGAAGTCTCCAATTAGACGCTCGTCTCGGTTGAGTTTACTAGAGAAGGCCTCAGACCTTGTTGGCCGGGCTAGCAGCGTTTTGGGAAAACGCTCGCGTGACGTGTTGGGAAAGGGGAAAGAACTTGGACGTCGAGCCAGCCTACGGCCTCGAATCACTGCACCCAAGGAGGAACCGCCCAAGGCTCCCAGCGAGGCTCCTGCGGCGAAAAGGAGGCGCGTCTCTGAAAGTGACCTACCTGCCAAAATCAAAGAAAATGAAGAAGCCGAGCAGGAGACTCCAAAACCTGTGACCCGCAACAAGTCAAAGCGCTGGTTAGCTCATGGATTGTACACGGGACAGGAGTATGCTGAGACAGAGACTCGGCCCTTACAGAGCAGGACCAAAAACTCAAGGCGGAAAAGCCAAAATGCTTCTCAACGTAAACTGCTCCCGATGCCAATGTTTGCGGGAGACAGGTTATTGAAGCAGGGAAGGGATTTTCAGCTGCCTTTCGATATCTTCTCGCCGCTTCCTACGGGTCAGCCCAAACCCAATGAGTGGAGAAAGACAAACAAGAGTATGTATACATGCCCAGTTGCAACAACACGTGGGAATAACTAATTTGTGGAATAGATGTCTTCGTCGGTGAAGCATCTAGTATCTGGAGAGCAAACAAACCCTTGGAGCTATCCAAATGCATGTGCGCAGCGGAAACCGGTTGCGACGAGGAATGTCAGAACCGTTACATGTTCTACGAATGTGATGACAGCAACTGTGGTGTAGGCCCCGCGTGTGGTAACCGGAACTTTGAGGAGCTCAAGCAGAGAACCAAAGTTGGCGGAAAGTACAACATTGGAGTCGAGGTCATCAAGACGGAAGATCGAGGATATGGTGTCCGTAGCAATCGGACATTCGAGCCAAACCAGATCATCGTGGAATACACAGGTGAGATCATAACGCAAACAGAATGTGAGAAACGGATGAGGACCATTTATAAGAATAATGAGGTATGCTTCCTTTTGCTTCTCTTCCCTGGTGCCTGGTTGTCTTATTAACTGTTATCAGTGCTACTACTTGATGTACTTTGACCAGAACATGATCATTGATGCCACTCGGGGCTCTATCGCCCGTTTCGTGAACCATTCTTGTCAGCCTAACTGCCGGATGGAGAAATGGACTGTCGCAGGAAAACCACGCATGGCGCTTTTTGCTGGAGACAGTGGGGTTATGACTGGGGAAGAACTGACCTATGACTATAACTTTGAGTAAGGACCCCTTACCCAGTAGCCCAAGTCTGGTGATACTGATCATTTTTGCAGCCCGTACTCTCAGAAAAACGTCCAACAATGCCGATGTGGATCGGACGGATGTCGTGGTATCCTAGGGCCGCGGCCGCGGGAAAAAGAACAACGTTCGAAGGAAAAGGAGATGAGAGAAAATCAGAAAAAATCAAAGGCCACGAAGAATACCAGCAAGAAAGCCACTGCCACCAAACAGAAGGTGCTGGGTGGAGCTACTTCACGCGTTAATAAGAAACGACAGCTCCTTGGCTCCAAAGCCATCCAGTCTGGTGTGAAGAAGGTGATTTCTAAGACGCGCTCTTCTGCTTCCAAAGCAACTAGGACATCGAAAAATGGCTCAAAAACGACAGTGAGCGCAAAAGCCTCCAAAGTGGCAACCAAGAAAGCCGCGGCTTCTCCGACCAAGCGCCAGGTGAAGAAGGATACCAAGTCCAAGAAAGATGTCAAACTGCCCAAGGTCAAACCCGCAAAAGCAAAAGCCAGGGCACCGCCGCGTGTCAAGAAAGCAGCAAAGACCCAATCCGCTCAACCTTCAACCAAATTAAGCCGCCCCTCTGAGACGACCAAAGCGAAAATCCTTAAGACTGCCAAAGGGACCGTGCGAAGACGTGCAGTGAAAAAGGAAGACGCCAAACCCAAGTCTCCCACCAAGCGAGTCTTTAAAGCCAAAACGTCGAGTCCCAAGACGAAGACGGCCACCACGGCCACCAAGAAATCCAAGGCATGATCAACTTGCACTTGTTCCTCCCAGTACAATATCCCGGGCGTGCTTCTGTGAGCCGAACCTGCGGCGGGAATACTGCTGCATGACGTTCTCAGCAAATGTCTGGCACATCCTCCATCTATCTAATCTTTAACCTTCCTAGGGAGCTTGCTCCTTTTCCCTTTCGTTTTTCTCTTATATCTATTTAAAACCCTTCCTTGCCCCGCCTACAGTTTCTGCAGGTCTTTTGGCAGATTATGATAAGTTACCCTTGTATTTTTGCCTAATGTGTTTTTGCTTCCTCTACTCATCGTTTTTTTGCGTCGTCATCGTTCTACTTTGGAACCAACGTTGGTATGGTCTGACGGTGTACTGTCTCTCTACCTTTATTCCAGTACTCCTGTTGACCGGTTTTGATGTTTTTCTATGTTATGAGACCTGAATTGCAGAGGCGGTGTTGTGAGTTATCGTTACTTGTTGGCTGTTTGGTCGATGGATATAGTTCAGTTTGTCTAGTTTGATACCGTCATTACTAGCTGGCTTAGTTAAGTGAATTGATTGATTGATTATTTTTTATAAAAAAAAAAATTGGATGGGTCGTATAGTGTTAGTGCCGCGTTCGTCATCGTTGGAGGGGAACGAAGGGGATGGTGTGTATATCTAAGTGCAGGATATAAAACCTTTGTGAGGTTACAACAATAATATTATGTTCCACCAAGTCCAGGGCTCATAGTGACAAGATGCTATGTGTTCATTGTCCTATACGAGGTTTACGTTACGATGCAAAAATCTTCCTATGTATGATACATCATGAATTCAATCCGGTATGCCCAAAGTTCTCCTTTCCAACCTAATAGCACCTTATACAAACCCCCCTTTACGCCTCGTGAAGAAATGTTTTCTAGACGAATCAATGTATCAAACCCCCAAAGTGGGGTACTATGTGCAAATCAGTTTGTTGGGTTTGGAGCCGCGCCAGGTCCCAACGGTGCTGGTTCTCCTGCTTCCTCTGTCTTGGGTTCCTGTTCTGCTTCCTCCCGCTTCTCGGATTCAGGGTTGAAATCAGAGATTGGAGAAAAATTGGGTGCGGTGAAATCGTGGGACTCATTGGTTGCAATCGGTCCAGGCTGGAAGTCGTCTATGCCAGCTGGGGCCGGTGGAGTCGCGGTTTGGGGTGTTTGGGGTGGCCGAGGTGGCTGGGGTTCCTCCTGGTGCTGCGGTAGTGGTGGTGGTGGTGGGTGTGACGGCGCAGGCTCATCGAATTGGGGAGGTTGCACCACCTCTGGTTGAGCGATTTGTTGCTCTTTTACTAGCTCCGTTGGCGGTTTTGCTGGCGATTCCGAGATGGTTGGCACTGCTGCTTGTTCTGTGGGCTGTTGGGGGTGCTCCATGGGTATTACTGAGGGTTGTTCCATGGCCGGCCCTGCAGGCGGTTGTAGAGCCTCGGCTGGAGCAGGTTCTGGTTCCTGGGTGGTGTTTTGTTGCGGAGCCGGTTCTAGCTGCGATATTGAGTCTGGTTGTGCTTCAGATTGCTGTGCTACTTGCTGTTCCTCGTGCTTTTCCTCTACCTTCACTGGGGTCGGCTCTTCCGTTTTCGGCTCGGTGGGTTCTTTAGCAGGTTCGGTGGGCTGTTCGGCAGGCGCCTGTGGAAGTTCTTGGGGAGCTTGCTCTGTTAAGGGTTCCCTAGCTGCCTCCTCTGGGGGCTGCATATGCTGTTCCGTTGGCAGTTCTGCGGCTTGCTCGCCACTGTCCCCGACAACAAACTGTTCAGAAGATTGTGCGGGTGGTTGGTCGGCGACCTGTTCAGTGGGTTCTGTCGGTTGTGGTGCAGGTGACTGCACGGTTGGCTCTGTTGGTCGGTCACTGGTGTCGACCTCCATCTCCATAGGTGTAGGTTCCTGAACAATTTCCGTGCTAAGCTGGCCAGCGTTGTCTTCCGGTCGAGCTTCCATTTGTGCACCGACCTGCACCTCACTACCTTGCTCTACGCTAGGAGCCTGTTCCAAACTTGCTTCTAGACTGTCAAGGAAGCTAGGATCATTTTGCTCTTCAAAATCATCGGCTGGTTGGGCGGTGAGTTGTTGTATACCCTGCTCTGTATGTGGGGCAGGCTCTGATAGTTGATCTCGCTCAGGTTGGAGGATTGGTACTGGTTGAGGAACTGGCTCCGATTGGGGAACTGTTTCTGGCTGGAGGCCTTGCTTTGACTGATGGACTTGGTCTGGTCGAGAAACTGGCTCTGGTTGGGAAACTGGCTCTGGTTGGGAGAGTTGTTCTAACTGAGGAACTTGTTCCGGCTGGAGAGCCTGGTCCAACTGAGGTTGTGCTGGCGGTTCCAGTGGCACGATCTCAGACTTAACACTTGTTTCGGCTACCGATACAGTTTGTTCTGCTAAAGAAACCTCCATCGGTTCCCCGGTCGGCTCTTCACTTTTCACGGCTGGGTATAGGCCCGATGTTATAGCCTGCGGGGTTCCTTGTGCTTGCGCGGGAACTGTAGTCACGGCCTTTTCAGGAGCAGCTTCCATAGTCCCTAAGGTTGTCTGACGTTGCTTGTCTGATATAGCCCGAGGCAAGAATGCAGCGTTGGCATCGACGGCTGGTAGTCCGGGGTGGACATCGATCATCTCCACATCCTCAGCATGTGCCGCCTTTTGGATCGGCATGTCGGGAGGAGCAGTAGAGCTAGGTGGACCAGTAACCGGCTGTAATGACTGAGGGGGCTGCTGTGTTGCGAATGGCATAATAGGTACCGCTGAGGGCTGTGGGGGGAATTGTGAAGGTGGTTCAGAAACAACAGCTGATGATATCGGAGCTGGCGGTTGTGAAGCAATCACTGCCTCCATTAAGGATGCAGTAGAAGTAGGGACTGGCTCAGTCATAGGCGCCGATGCTAAATCACTTGTCGGTTCGGCACTGGGTTGGTGAAGCGGGGTTTCTGGTGTCTTAGCCTCAAGCATAGACTCATCACCCTCGTCGCTTTCCTCGCCTTCCTCCCCATCTTCTTCGTCCTCGTCCTGTCCATGTTGATCGCCCGATATCCGCGACGCATCAGCGCCCTCCTTATCATAGCCTACTCCCGCAGTGCCATCAACAGCCCCGGCCCCGGCACCATGTACCGCGGTTGCATCGGCACCCTCGCCCGGAGCAAACATAACCTTCTTCCTTCTTCCTTTACCGAAGCCCTTTGCCTTACGCTTAGGGGGTGGCGGGCGTCTCTTGGGAGGTGTCAAGACGGATACCGATGCTGGATCAGCAACAACCACGCCTTCAGCATTGACCACACCGACACCCTCAATAACCGTTCCAGGAGCAGGCGCCTCCGGTGTTACAATCGTTCCGCTGTTTTCGGGTACTAACTGAGAATCATCGCTAATTTCCCCTTCGATCTTGTGCCCTTCCGGCACCCAGGCTTCGTAGACAGAGATGTTACCAGACGTCGGGTCAACTTTTTTGAAGCGGGTCTTCCTCATCGGCGCCGATCCATTCTCAGCGCCATTGACACCAGTAGTCGCCGCACCATATAGTGACTTCAAACCCGGTCGTCTCTTAGCAAGAAATTCGACTTCTGGAGCCTCTAAGTGCCTGGGAACCGTTGCCCACTTGCGCGTAACAAAGCTCCGCTCTGTAGGCGGCAAACTTGGCTGTTCTTCCACATCCGTAATTTCCTTCTCATCATCCTCTACTTCTTTCACGGCTTTGCGAACATAAATGCACCCTGCACGAGCAGCGCGGAGGAGCGCCCTGCTGGCTGGAGTTAAGAGGTGGCTGTCCTTGGGCATTGGGTGTTCGGGGATCGTTTGCTTTCCTCCCGGACCCTCTACAAAAGCTTCCTGCCCATCTATCTTGGGTGTTTGGGAGACGGTCTGTGGTTGGCGCGTCCAACGTCGAACCGGAAGTCCTTCAAAGACATCGTGGTCGATCTGGCCTGTTCTGGTTCGGTTGGCGCCATCGCCGAATTGACGGCCGGAGCGAGAGGACCTAAACTAGGAGCTGTCAGTACACCAATTGCACTTCAAAGATGACCTCTATCCTTGGGTGAAAGTGAGGATGTCTCTGGATAGTCCGATAGCGATGTGGCCGCGGAGGAACCTACAGTAGGTGGCATGGTGAGTAGCGGTTTCGCGATGTCCCCTCCGCAACCCGGAAAAAGGACGGAACCAAACTAAACACTCCCGTGCCAGTAAGCTATACAAGCTGAAGCAAAGTGATGTGAGTAATAATAGAGATAGCTGGCTAGTAAAGCCCAACCGGGGAAAGGTTGTCTGTGTCTCCGTCGCGATGCGATGGTCGCGGGAAAGGGAACAACCTCGTCACGTGATGTGAAGGGAACTACAACAGATCCATTAATATTGTACAGCATACGGTCTACACTTCGACCTGGATTGTATGACTTTGGATAGCAGAATGAGAGAGGAATCGGCGGTGTTTTATATATGAGTCTGCGCTGCCTACAATATAACAACTCAATATTAATACAGGGAACGCCTCAAGTCTATTTAGTTTCAAATCACATCATCCTCTGTCGCTGGCGCAGAAAAGTAAGACAACATGGCGGCGCTATATCCTGCTTTAACCCCCCCGGCCCTGTCAGGTTTCGAGCGAGTATTCATTTGTAGTGAGTTGATTCACTTAATCCCAGCTGTAAAAATATGTTAGTACGGCGATAGTTGGATAGAGTTATGTCCGTCTTACCCGGTATCCTTCTGGCGAACGATGTCCCCTTCGCTTCCGGTTTGCTTTCCCTGTAGAGCGTGTCAGTTCCTTGTCGGGCTGGCTATTGGTAGCGCAGCAATGCGCTCGACTGACCGTCTTTTGGCCTTCCACAACCAGCCTATCCATTTGATAGAACTGGCTGATAACGGTTTGTCTCTATAGTAGATGTTAGCGAATCCGCGGAGCCCAAGTCCTATCGCAAAGATCCGGTGGGGTAGACGACAGCGGGAAGCCTGAACGGTGGCACAAGAAGAATCCGTCACTGACCTTCATCATCCGCAAATTCTGTAGACCTTCCTGGATCAACTCTTGTATCCTCCTGTCTTCCGTGTCTTTCTGGTGTTCCCGAAAAGCGTCCCTCGTCCGCCGACGGGCGTACTCGCGGAAGTTATAACTGGAAAACTGAGACGACTGACGCAGCAAGGAGCGAAACTATTACACACAACAGGATAGCAGGGTCAGTTCGATCCAAATCGCAGCATGAAGGCATCTCTCGATTGTACATACCAAGGATCGCACCTGGAAGGCAGTGTCCCGCTGTAATACTGGCACAGACATGATGGCTGGGTTAAGATCGCGAAGAGTAGATAATTGAATCACAATGGTTGAATTTATGAATGATGACGGAAACAGGTAGAGAAGAGGGAATTGCTAAGCTCAATATGATAGTTGTCGGTAGATCTTTAGACGTATTCGTCTTCGGCTTTAGCGCTTCAGCCCGCTAGTCCGGTCGTTTAATACTCGTACGTTATGACAGCGAGTAGGATAGCGAGTAGTCTCGTACATCAATCACGGTACGATTGGCCAGCTTTTCCGGGGCAAGGGTACCAATTGCAAGAAGCTATTCACAATGGCGTTGAACACACTATGACTATCACAACCGGAGTGGCGTTGGGAAAACAATCGCTTTCGGGAAACTGAAGGCTGGATAGTGCCTAGTCAGGATAAAAGACAGTGGGATAGTATCACTGGTAGAGGTATGTAAATGGGTAAATATGACTTCCTGAGATGAGAGGCCGACGCGGAGGTGGAGGAAATGAATCAATTGCTCGCGGGAAATTCTTTTGGGTTTCTCGGAGCTGCGATGACGGAGTTATCGGACTCCTCGGCCGATCCCCATAAAATTATGGAGAAGCTGACTTTAGAGATCGGATCGTCTGGAGCTTCCCTCGTCCTAGATTTCCCCGACTTACAACCACATTTGAATCCTATCAACCCCAAGCACACTTAAGGTCCCTTTTCATTTCATTCTCCTCCGATGGCGCAAATTCTCACTCCTCCTGCGTCCCGCCATGGCTCAGAATCTCCCGACGCCGAATCCAAACAGTCCCCGGCTGACTCCTCTGTCGACTTATCGCAGTCATTGGACATTCTTCTGGAACGATATCTCTGTCTCTTAGACCGTCACCAGAAACTACAGGCCGACTTGGCCACAACTCTGTCAGCAGTACGGCAACGCTGAAAGCGAAATATTCAACGTCTGTTGAAAGGACAGATAGCTAATACCAGCCTAGGGGTTTCTTTCGCTGGCCCAAGCCAATTACAACTGTCCACCAGGCCGACGATATGGAGCGGATTACTACGATGAACGCATGAAAGCGACAAGAAGAGTGTAAGCGGTATCTGTGTCTTCTGCCGTTTGGGTTAATTCCTAGGGCAATCGATACTAATAAACGGGGCGTTATCAGGAACCTGGAATCCTCAACGTCCTCCATTCAAAATGTCGAGGAATCCAGCCTGGAAGACACACTCTACAAACCTATCAACCGCGACGACTTAAGATGCATTTTCACGATTGGATCAGTTGCAGGGGACGTTGCAGACGAGCAGTCTGAGTCGACCGGAGAGTATAATCAATCGAAATCGAGTGACGCTTCCACATCGGAGCGTACCAGTTCTGAGGAGAAGAGTACTCCCAAGACTGAGGACACCACTCCGTCGTCGGAAAGCTCTGAGATACCAGCGACTGCAGACTCGGTGTCCGAACCTTTGAAACAGAAACCTCGTTCTTCAGACCCTATCCGATGGTATGGAATCTTGGTGTCACCTTTTCTTCGAAGGGCCCAGAAATCCTTCACGGAGGCTGTAGGGGGTCCCCTGCCTGAGTTGGCGAGCGTGGTGGTCGAGATGCAGGCTGTGGAAGAAGAAGTGAAACGATTGCGCTGTGAAATAGACCAGTCATGATCCTCAATGCACCGCCTGTCATTTAGGCGCTCTGTTTCTGAGAGTCCATGCGTACACCTACTGCACCATAGTTGCCGTGTATTTGATAGAAAGCGAATTCACCTCGATATGAAATAAGCTTCAGTAGGGACTAAGTTCAACTGGCCGCATTTAGTATAGTCGCAAGAAACATCGCCCATTGTTTTTAGACGTTGAACAGAGCGCTCAGCATAGGCCAACCCATTAGCCAAGAGAGGGATTTACCCGTGAATTTGTTCTAAAATGTGGGTAAAAGGAGAGATAGACTATCAACAACCTCGGCACTTGCCATGGGTTGATTATAGGGTTCTCCCAGAAGCATAGGCCATATCTATGTGGAGCGGTGGAATCAACGCAATCAATATTTTCTTCTTGAAGGGGGAGTTTATTGAGGGTGGCTTTGACAATTAATCTATCAGTTACTCTAGTTAGGGGCAATTTTTCAATAGTTTCGATATAGATTTCGATATTGAGATATATAAATAAATATAAACGGTGCCATGTGCGGGTATACTCCGGGTAAGTTCACTGTATTGTCCGAGCGTAATGATACGGTATCTATAAAAAAGGTATGCTAATTTAGATTCCACATCCTGCATGCAACTGCCAAGTATATTTAATGCTGCTTCAGTCTTAATGCTAGAATATAATATCGTCAGTAGCACCATGTGGTTAATGTCCCTGGCTGTCTCACTTCGACCCTTGCATATATTTAATTAATACGCCTCCTCTTTTTTCCCCTCCATTAATGAGTTTAACCTGGACTAACGAATATTTAGTCCGTCAATAGTTTAACTCATGATGCAAAGGAAGCTTAGCTATACCGGTGACCGTGCCATAATCTGATCTGATCCCGGTGTAAGAGACGTATTTACTGCATTTTGCAAGTGGAGTACTCGGTTGGTGATATAGCTTCTCAGTTGATTGTCTACTGTCGACCGTCGCATAACTTCCACCAAATCCAAGTCTTGTATCGATCAACGTCGTTGACTGCCGTTTTGTCCCGGCGTTCACGTCCAACGCCTATTGGCCCATGCACACGGGAAGCATGGTTTCAAGTTGAAATCGCAGAGTGGCACCCTATCCTCAACTTGAGACGGACCGTCAACCGCTATGGTCTTGAGGGTCTCCACTCAGCCAATCGGCCTCGAGAATGACTAGGGACCCAATAATCCAGTCACTTCGCTTCCAAGAGGTGCTGCTATCTCAGAATTCTTTGAGCCAATCCGCGCGGCCTTCGCCTATGATACAACTTTAAAATGCGATAATATCGCGATTGATGCAATCCCCATCAACAAATTGGCACGATGCAAAATGGTGCGAACAGAGAATACTAAACAGACGATGCTTGATGGGAATTTGCTTTCTCAATCTCTTTCCCGGATGTGTAACACTTACTATGGGGGTTATCATACATAAGTGAGGACTAGTACTTGCATGTTCCCCGTCTGGTCCATTGATCCTTTGTCACACTTGCGACGCTATCAAACGACCCTTTCGTGTCCGCTACCACGCTACGGTGCTCCACTTGATTTTGGAATGGGCCGGATTCCAAACAATCCGCGCTTTTCTCCTCTTCCTTTGCTCATGCATAGCGCGGAAAGTAGCAGATTAGCACTATCAACAACGCCTGATTTTGATTTAGATCCTCGGGGTGCTGGAAAACCCTGATTCTTATTACTCACCCCTGCGACGTGCTTTCTTCGTATCTGAAGGCTGCTTGCTGCCTTCTGTACTCACATTCTTGCCTTCTATATTTCTCTCGACAAGGGCTAGAGGCTCCTTATTGTATTTTATTTTATTTTCTTCGACCCCTGTCGTTGAATCCGTAAGTCTACTAACATCCACGCATGTATTACTAGATGTGGCTAACACATACTTCTTGCTGCGCCTTCAGGGGCTCCTTAAACAGTCAAGAGGTTCCAGCAAGACATCACACGGGTTTTGTCTGATAGGATGACTTTGTAATTAGAGTCTGTATCCTTTTTCATTCATTTCTTACACTAGATATTCATCTAGTCATGGTACGCCGTCTTTCACCAGGTTCTTACAATGCATCGAACTATGACATTGCTGACTTCGTGCTATCTTTATCACAGCAGCAAAGGCATTGAGTGTCATTGCAATTCTTCTATGAACACATTCTTTCTTCTTCTCAAACTTGAGCACAGGATCCTCAAGTACCATTCGCCTTTCGCGCATTTACAGTGTAATCAGCAGCCAGCTAGTGCTGCAGGAACTCTTGAAAATAGCTATCCAAACTATTCTGCTATTCCCATTTCATTCACTCTCATTAATCTTGTTCTCGGCAGACGTGTCGAGCTGGCTTGATACTATCACAAAACACATTGGCATACCGCGCAAACGCTCTTTGTATCAACACCACGACACTGGTCACATCTTATGTTTAGTCAAGATTGATTTTCACGGGAACACAGCGTGACTACCATCAACCCTTCCACTCTCTGATTCCCTCTAGCGGGTCCATCTAGGTACCAATCCGCGTCCGGGATTCGCTTTAGCAGGGACGATGGAAAGGAAGGGATCCGTGAAGCGGGCGAGGGAAATGTTGGAGGCTGGGAGACGTCACGAACCTCAGATGGACATGGGAATACCGCCCCCTCCCAGAAGAGATATCGCGCATATGACACAATGGCCCCTACCAAGCGAGAACATGCGGGCAAACATGGTCGATCCTCACGGCAGAGTTCTCACCCCCCAAGGCCCTCCACCTCTACGACCGCCGCGGCCCGACATTCCATCCCCATCAGTGTATTCAGAGCGAAGCGTTCCAGATGTGACACCGAGTCCCCTGCACATCAAACGACCAGTTCCATCGTTCTCACAACCTTTGTCGCATGCATCACCTCCCCGTGTTGCAGTGAGACAACGCCCGCCCCCGAGTCCAAACAGTATTGCAGCTTCAACCCCTCGCATCTCTGTGGCCACGGATGATTACCTGAGACATTCCACAGTCTCCTCGGCTGCCTCGATGGCATCAATCCCTGATTTTCCTTTTCCCGCTCAACGTCTGCCTGCCGACCCGGCTCAAAGAAACCTTGTCCCCCCTCTGCCCATGGGGCGGCAGGCTGTCAACCGCAGGTCTTCAGTTTCGCCTATTCCGGAAGAATTGTCTGACAGTAAAGGCTCCTATGGGTCAAGTCGGGTAGCCCCATCATGGGCCTCAGCAAAGGCCGAATCGGAGATTCTGGGAACCTATCTCGACGGCGTCTCCGACGATGATGGGGATTCTGGTCATGCTACTCATGTGACCAACTCTACTATCGTGAGACAGGCAAGTCTTGGAAAAGGAGGCCAACCGTCGGTGTGCATGATCCGAAGATCTACCGCCGAGTCGCCTGTGCCCCCCCCGGAGGATCCTGCGAGAGCTGGATCTACCACGTCTGAAGATGTGATTCCTCTGGCGTTCTCAAAGGAAATCTCAACTGGAAAGGTAAGGAGAGGCTCATTTCTGACATCCTCGTCGTCTGATTCATCTCATTTTGATTTGGACAAGGCCCCATTTGTGTTGGATATTGGCCACCACCCTGATCATCATGACTCCGGCGCTCTTGCAAAAGAAACCGAAGTGCTTCCGAGAGCCATGCCAACAATGAGCGATAAGAGACCAGGAGGGCGCAGACCACCTCCCCTGAACATGACTGCTGTTCGTGATGCAGAGAAGCGAGGGAGTCTTACAAGTTTGCCTGATTTAATACGACGTGCGACGAAACTTGCAACAAATCTGGAGCATGGGCGAACGGCAAGTAGGAATGATCTCCTCGGTGGTGGACGCTCTAGAGCTCCATTTGGTAAGCAACCCCAAGTCCAGTAGTCAATTGGTCCAAGAAGACTAACTATACTTCAAGGCCACCAACATCGTGGGTCTGGATCTATCAAGGATATTCTTGCCTCGTTCCCCCCTCCAGCTGCAACTCCAGAGAATGGCCATTCATCCTGGCCTTTTTTCTTTAGGCGGTTAACACTGCATCAGTTAAGTTCACGAGAATCGGGGCCTAGGGAGACCCAGGAGAAGGAGCAAAAGCGGCCCCGTCGTTGCTGTGGAATGCCCATTCGACTGTTCATAGTTCTCTGTGTCGTATTTCTCGTCATTGTCCTCATTGCTGTTCTCGTACCAATCTTCGTTGTCGTAGTGCCAAAGCACAATACGAGCAACGCAGAGACAGGGTGTGCAAAGACATCACCATGCGAAAACGGTGGAGTTAGTGTCTCTAGCGGCGATGTCTGTTCTTGTGTCTGCGCCAATGGCTATACGGGCGCCCGGTGTACAATAGCTGGGGACGCAAGCTGCACTACGACGCTTATAACTGACGGCTCCAAAACGAGAAACGCCACGATGGGAACCGATCTTCCGCGCTTGTTCGAAGACTCGCAGAATAACTACAGCATCCCTCTAGACTCGATGACGATTATGGCACTCTTCAGTCAAAACAACGTATCCTGTACTACAGAAAACACACTTATCTCATTTCGAAAGGTGTCTAGCAATATGGCCCGCCGCGCTCTCCCAGTTTCCCTGCCATCTGGATTTCTCTTACAAGACCAACCGAAGTCTGACGGCGGGCCCGTACCAACCTCCACCCCAACGAATGTGCCCACACGGACCCTTGTTGCTCGGGGCTCTGTCTCTACAATGAACGGCATCATATTCGACGGCTCAGAGCCAACGGAGGTCCACAGACCGCCGACAAGCACAACATCATCAACAACCGAGAGCCCCACAGGGACTTCAACAGCCACGGCTACACCGACCGCCACTGTCTCGACGGAGGTGCTGGATTTTTCTCGAATTGCTGTCCTCTACATTCTTGAGAAAACTGGTACGCTCGATGCGGCCATGCTCTCAGAAGGAAAAATTGAAACATACCTCACCAATTCATACACGAGCTCAAAGCATAATTTCTCCATCGATCTCTTTGATTCAGGTGTCAAAGGGAACTATACTTTGAACTTTGACCAGTATCAAATCACGTTGCCGAGTGGAGATGTCGTGGGTGGGTAACAATAGTGTGAGGAATAAAATCACTTTATTCCTTGTCATAATTCTGTTTATTCTGTTTATATACCAGCCTGACTTCTTCTGTTTGTGATGCTAAAGGTGGCTATATCAGGAGCTTCTTTTGACTTTGTGTTTGTTGCTTTAGAACGATGACATTATCGTCTTTTTTGTCAATATCTGTTTGTAAAGTGCATTATTCCCAATCCTTTGGTTTTGTTTTGTGAATCTTGGTGGGATACATGATATATCCTGTTTATCTTGTTTATGACTAGGTTAGAGAGGAGAAGATTGGTTCTCCTCTAGGTATATATCACCACTATACGCTATATAGGGCATGGCTGAATGTAAAAATGATCTTGCAGTGACTTTTCCAGTTTCGTTTTGACCTAAATCCACGTAGATCCCATCTTATGCCTTCCCATGGTTGGTTAGACTATGCCTGATTTTGTATATCTAGCTTGTAGACCACGAGAACCAACTACTTACTGATCAGCAAAATACGTAAGACCCTTGAGCGAATGTTAGTTGTATCTCGTATGTTATCCACACCGGTACGCTTAGACTTCCTGACATACATATATACCAGCTGATACTACCGTAAACACATTATATAGAATTACTATGTACATACTATCATCTTATCCACTGGGGGTCTCCCGCAAGTAAACAGGGGTAGTCTCGATACATCAAACCAAGGGCCATACAGTAAGCTCTCACCACACAAGCCATTAAGCACAGTACCACAGCACCTTACCCAAGTAACAACACTCATCTAGAGAAGAGCAGCACCAACAATAAGCCCAGCAGCAGCATAGAGCCCCGGGTTCAGGTGCGAAGCCGCGCCAGTGTGTAACGGAGGAGAAGTGGGCGACGACACAGCAGGCGTAGACGATGAGCCAGACGACGCGCTCGAGCTGGGAGGAATGACACTCCTCGATGAAGAGGAAGTGGAGCTAGGCGTGGGGGTGGGCGTAGAGCTAGGAGTGGTAGTCGGGGTCTCGACCTCGGTAGAGGTCAAGGTGTTGGTGGAGGTACTCAGAGTCTCTGTGAGGGTATTGGTGTTCGTGAGGGTCTCCGTGAGGGTGTTGGTCAGCGTGTTTGTCACGGAGATGGTCGATCCGGGACGAGTGATGACGCCTCCTGGACCGGTGCAGGTCTTGCCGATAGGACAGCAACCCAGGCCATCGCAGTAGGTGCCTGGTGCACAGCCGCCGGCGCCGCCTGGGCAGCAGGTGTATGAGAGGGGGATGCAGCCTGTGCCGCAGTCCTTTTCGCCTTGGTAGGAGCAGGGGAGCTCGACTACTTGGCGGGCTACCAGGGCTGGGCTGCGGTCTGCCGCGAGGGCCGTGGTGGCCAGGAGGACTGTGAAGGTGAGGAACTTGTTCATTTTGGGGTTTGTTTTAGGAAACGACTGGTGGAAGTAGAAGATTTGGAAGTGGTCGGTGTGGTTTTCTAGCGAGTGACTTGGGGTTTGATCGGGCAGGGGTAAAAGAATGAGGGGGTGGGTTTTATATACACACATCGTGGCTCATGTACCAATTGAATGGTAGATGCTTGTGTCGCGCAGATCTTGGATAGACTATCGGCAGATACGAGGAGGTAATTAAAATCCCCACCACTCACAGATGTTCCTGCACCAAGGGTGCTAATTTCGGTTAAGCAGACACGAGAAGTCTGTCTACTCTCCCGCAACAGAGGTCTAAACTTGGGGCTAATGCCCTGAACACGAACTTGCCGTCTTGGAGGCGCTCAGGAACATCATGTCATTCGTGTGATAGGAACGAAGACCATGATGATCAATCATCATTTTTCAGTGGGCCAGAGTCAAATGGTGATCTCGGGGCACGGCTCTCAAAAGTCTGGAGGATTTGTCGTCTTCTGATGCCACAATGTAGGTAGGCTATCAAGTCGAAGATGTATTGCATTTCCCATTGGTTTAATAGAAGCAAGACCTGAGGAAAGGCGCTGGCCCTTTTTGTTGATAGATAGTCGTCGAGTTCTGTTAGGTGAATTGGTTGCTGCGAAAGTGGTGATAGAAGTATCCGAACACTTAGACGCCGTATATTCCAAGAATTATAAGCGAGGACTCCAATTTAGGTCAACTTTCAAATTACAGGGCAACACAATGATAGGTGGGAAATCAATCCTACAATGGCATTGACTTCTACAGCTTTAATTCGCTCCACTAAGGGCAGTTACTACAATGAATGAAGCCCTAATACGTTGCTCCAAACTCCAGATCAGACCTAGAGGGTGGTAGCGCTAGGAGCGATTGGCTTACAGAGGAAGGAGTGTGGTTCACAGCTCTAGAGAATTCTACTAGATGATACCTAGATAGTACACCCATCAACGAAATTCATCTTCATCATATCACGTATCTCTATCCACGGCCTGCCGTATACTGCCAATACCTCCCCTCCAACCAACCCACCCCGTCTCACGAGGCCCTCTTGAAAGCGAAACAACCAGCGACGCCCCAATGAAGCCCATCGAAACACTGCCCGACGCAATCCACCCAGCCTCCGCGTACACTCGATTCCCAATAGCTGTACCAGCCAGCTGTCCACAAAACACCCCTATCATGTACCCCGTGTTAGTCCGACTGCGTGCCTTGGGAGCCACGCTGTAGATTGCGGTGCGATTGACCATCTGTGTCGTCTGCAGTCCAAAGTCCATGAGAGCCGCTTGAATAATGGGACCTGCCAGAATGCGTGTCCCAGTAAATGTTCCTATGCTGAGAGCGGTTAAAATGATGACATGGCCGATGAGAGTCGATAATTGAGGAATGTAGATATCGATAACGTATCGGGAAAATACTGGCCCAAGTGCCATAGGCACCATGCCGGCAAGGGCGAATAATCCAATTGTCACCGTCGACAAGTGAAATGGGTCGCCAGAAAGAAGAAACGTGAGAGTTGTCCAAAAGCTGGTGAAGGTGGCGGAGAGAAGAAAGCCAGCTAGACTGGCTTGAATCAGGACTGGGGAGGTGCGAAAGTATCTCAGAATAGAGAAAATGATCTGAAAATAGGACAGGTCCGAGTTTTTGGACGGATAGTCGGGCATGAACAGCCAAAGGAGGAAGAAAATTGAGTACTGGAGAGCGAACGAGAGCCAGTAGATATTTCTCCAGTGTGAATATTCCGCCACGATGCCTGAAAGCACGCGGGCGATGAGAAGGCCCAACACCAGACCCGAGCCAACAATTGACAAGGCGGTTCCGCGCCGAGTTGGAGGCGCAAGATCTCCAACCAAGGGGAGCATGATTTGCTGCTCGGTCAGTATGGCCAGAACGAGGGAGGAAGGGGATCAAGACACACCGGTGTCACTGTGGTCACAGAGGTCACGAAGCTCAGGCCGAGAAAGACAGGAAATTGACTCGTGAGACACAGTCCCAGCCATAACGTGGCCGTGAGAAATGTGAGCAACAACACAAAATGTCGTCGTCGGACCAGATCCCCCAGCGGACAGAGGAAAATCAATCCGGTCGCGTAACCGGCTTGACAGCACGTCGGGATCAACGAGATGCGCTCGTGGGAAACATCGAAATACTGAGCGAGGAGGTCCAGGATTGGATGCGCATAATACAGATTAGCTACTGTGAAGGTGCCAGCAACAGCGAACAGAACATTCAACCAGATATTAAACTGGGAAGGATTTGCAGCATCCCAGCGACATCGTGGAGGTGTCCAGCATAAGATAGAAACGATTTTGCAAGGCGCTATTCTCTCCTTCTTCTTTTCATCGAAACTATCTTCTAAACGCGGCGTGAGGTCTTCATTTTGTTTTCCCCCATCGCCAGGTTGGAAAACCGCAGGCTCGGTATGCATCAGCAGCGGGGTTAAAGAAAGTCTTATACTAAAATAGGCGAAACTTGAAACATCATGAAGTAAATAGGCCCTTGGATTTTGATTTATTTCCAAAATACATCTACATGCCTTGATCCACGACGGCATCAGTCGAGGTTACATCCAGCGTTGCATCCATGGGCTGATGACTTCACCCGGATTAGGGTTGGCATACATTCCTCAAGGACGAGGGAATTCGACCATCAGACAGAGCTCCCTATATGCTACGGACTGTGGATGAATACAAGTCGAATGATTTGTTCTTCACCGTTTGTTCTTCAACCTTCATGACTAAATTAGACGCCCGGTCTAAATCAAATTAAACGCAATCAAGCTTAAAGTGTCGTAGTAAGATAGACTATATGGAGGTTTCAAGCTGGGTATTACAATATATCTCACTCCCAACCACAGTAGTGTCATGAAATAGACCTTTCGATGAAAAGTCAGGATGATCTACATTAGAGAACGAACCAGAAATCGGGGAAATGAGTTCTTTAAATAGAAGCCACATTTCCTTAAATTGCCGTTCCCATCATCATCGTTGACCGCAAACGGCTCTATCGCTTGAAAGAGAAACATGAAAGAGAAACAAATGGGTTAGATGGTGGAACACATGGCTTGAATACTTAACAAAAAGAACCATAGGTTGTGGCTTTTTCGACCCATATCATATACCTTGGAGGCAATTGGATGCTATATATGCACATAGAATTGTACACTCCCTAGTTCATTTACTCAAACCAAATGGGGAAAAGGAAAAGCAGTTGGTAGAATATGGTGGGCGGCAATGCCATCCTCAATAGTAACACCATTTGTATAATATTGGTGATTCTTCGGCGGTAAGAGAATACATCCATACCAGTGAGTGGATTGGGGCAACGGTAATAGCCGCCAGAATACTCCCTAGGTCATTCTTCGTAGTCCCCAGTGGAGATGTCGACCTAATCATGTACATACTCTAAGCGCTTTCGATGATAATAATAGAAATAGTGCCTCTAGTGCCCTAATCCAAATAACTGTTGGAAGTCCGCACCCCCTACCTATGGGCTACCTCAGTCTGCAATTCACAACAGTATCCGCTTCATTATCATTTTTCTGCTTGTATAATCCAAATGTATACTTCACCAGGCTCACCTCGGATACGACGATTGCCAAACGAGTATTTAGGGAAGAAAGAAGTTCATACAACACCCGACAACCAGTCTCACCTACCCCAACAGATCGGACTTTAGCGGTCAGAATATCTAGCAATGCTCGCCTACAAACATCATCTATCAAAGAGGCGAACATTACATCATCAAAATCTCTATCTAGCAAGATCAATGATTATTGGATCCTAGAGATGGCCTCATGCTTCGGCAGTGCTCGTGCTTTAGTGGGTATCATTGTCGTTTCGAACGAGTATAATGGCAAACCTCTTCCAGAGTGGCCATACGGGATTACAGCCAACTCATACCCTTATGGCTCGTGCAGATCCTTACAGCGCTTCTTTTGGAGCCTATAGCTGCCTGTCTGAGTCAAACTAGGTAGAACAACTTGAACAATTCTGGCTGCCAGCTTTCAGATATAATATGTATGACTTTACCAGTAGGGGGTGCCTTCGGTTGCCTTTCACTGATCTGGCAATCCAAGGTTAGGTTTGTGATCACTACCCTTGGGAAAAAGATCCACGACAGTTGCTGACTTTCCCCATGGATCCAGGACCCCCGCATGCATGGGCGCTCTTGTTAATGTACTAGCTATAGGCACAGGCCCTTTCATTCAGCAGATGGTCATTGGTGAAAACCGCCTTGCACCGAGCACTGAGCCTGCAACTATATCTCGCGGTCAAGGAATTGTTGCCATTGAGTGTGACCACGTCCGTTCCACAAGATCTACTGGCCGCGCAGTATACAGCTCTTTGTTTGGAGGAACCACAGCGACAGGCAAATCTGACTCATATATCAATTGCATCTGATTGCCCGACCGGAGAATGTGAGATACTTCCTTTCAGCTCGTTGGCTGCTTGTTCCTCCTGCAGCGTCATCACGAATACGCTAAGCACGACGTAGGAAGATACCGTGTGTGGTAAAAATGGCACTTTCTGCCAACATCGGCTCCCTAATGACCTGATTCTCAATGTGACTAATGTCAATCAATTGAATGGACGTGTGGTAGCCAATATGACCTCTCGAATTTGATATTTCCACACGAGTGTAATAGCGAATTTCACCGCGATCCATATTTTCCCTGGGGCCGACATACCCAAACCTACAAGCCACCATTGCCTTGTGTAATACTGCTGTGTCAAAACATTTACAGCAGGCATGAAAAGGAACAGTCCATGGGGAAACCCTGGTTGATACCTGGGACGACCTTGTGATGCCCATGAACTTCGGGCAAAATTTTATATTCCAGGTCCCTCCCAAAGTTAACTTGACGAGTTCCAAATCTTGGGTAGGCTATCCGGATGCCAAGGCATGTATGCTTGGAAAGCTGGATTTGAACGGGACTGATTAGTGTGATGGGGGTCCCATGAGGACACTCAACTACGAGATCGGCGACCCTATGGTCACAAAATGGTGTACTAGAATTCACCGCCAGGCTTGCTTCTGGGTTTACAACTGGTGGACGTCTTTATAATAGTACTTCTGTATCCTGCACATCATGGAAGATGGAAACCCAAATCCACGTCCGATGGGCGTGGATTATTCTTCCGGTTTCGTTGGTCATTTCATCGGCAGTATTCCTTGGTATAACTGCATTGCAGACCAAAAAAAAGGCGGATTTGGCGTCTGGAAATCTTCCGCTACTCCTCTTGCTTGTGCGACATTGGAACAGCGAGCCCAGGTGTTTATATGTTCAGCGGGAGATCCTACTGGGATGGAAAGTTCGACTAACCAATTGAGGGTGAAATTTCACAGGGGAGAGGCAGATAATGGTGGTATTTGGCAACTACGAAGGGTGCGATGACTACAATATGATACAATGTTACTCAATGCCCCATGCTGACTTGTGTATATTTAGTAAGGTTGATTACATGCAACGTACCTGGGAAGTGATTCGCATAGGTGTAGAGGGCTTCAAGCTAGTCAAGAGGTGGACTACGTCTATTGTAGGAGACCACAGATCATAGGCTAGCTGATGTGAGTGCATTTTAATACACTCAACCAGCTTCTAGGGTCTAGTTCTCAGAATCAACGAGCACTTACCTGAAACGATTCATACAATCTGCCGTATATGAACTATCATATAAGTCTTCTCTAAGTAGAAAGTGGTACATACGACCATAGGGTGTGGAAAACAGGGCTTCCCGTCCGCTCAGCCGTACTTAAGCCACACGCCGGCCGGTTAGTAGTTGGGTGGGTGACCACCAGCGAATCCCGGCTGTTGTATGTTTTTTTCTTTTCATTTTTGTTGATTATGTGTTAAGGAGGCGATTATCATACTTCCCTTTACATATAAGTAAACTAATATTATCAGCCTAGGGTGTTCGTTCATCTATGAAAGGAGAACAGTACTTACTCTTATACGGTCATTGTGTGTGGTAAAAAAAACAAATATTAATGAAAGTGAGTTCAACCATGTAGTTTTGGCTCATGATGACGTATGGCTACACTCCAGGGCCATGTGGCACAAGAATAGCGGGCATGAATACCCCTACGTTTCCCCGGTGGACTCATTTGAGTATTCTGTAACCTGGGTACTAGAACCTCATCGGGATCATCCAGTAAATTGAAGATCCCTCGAACAGCTTCTTGACGGGATTTAATGGCCCCATCGACGAATTTCTTCCACCATTGGCCCAGTCAGCACTGGCAAACACCTCTCGCCCGTGACGTCTTTATTAGAAGATACAGTTGGAGCCTCCAACAAGCCTGAGCCCTTAGTTATGGTGTCATTCATGCAATTGTGGGTGGCATAAGCCTCGGCATTTTTGCTGTTTGACGAAATGGATGACACTGAGATTCTGGGTAGTGCGGTATGACAATTCGAAAAACTACTTTCTTTCGCCGGGGGTAGGGCTCCGTCTGCGAATACTTCGCGTCGAAATTTCAAGTACTCTCCCCCCGAATGGCGAAGAGCTCTACCTCAAGCGAGGTGCATTCTGGTAATAGGCCAAATACTTTGATAACCTATCCCGAGATTTGCGGCCGACTTACATACATAACTGCGGCTCTAGCAGTGGCCATTGCAGCAGAGTACGCTACAGAGCCATCGGTCCAGATAACACAAGTATCCTTGAATTCCGGTATTGGCTTTTTTGTCGTGATGCTGCAAGAGTTGAGAGCGCATCCTGGAAGTACTGCGTGACAGCATCTACAAGGAACTCCTCATAGACCTCTCTATTCGGCCACCCCAGCTATTAATCTTTCGATCCTGCTGGATAGCCGTAAGTGTCATTGACTTGCGAGTGTTCAAATGCGCTTCGGAGAGGCCAAGATCTTTAGCTTCGCTGCACTCTCGTGTCTTACAAGCCAGCCTCAGGCCATCGTTATCGGAGATAAGATCAGTTAACCTGACGTCAACTTTGTACGGCCTTTGTTTTCCCCCCACCTCAGCTTTTATTCATCGCAACTTATCTCTCTCACGATCCTGGACACTGTTACCATCCATTCAGCGCTTCCACACATAGACTCCCATAATGCCGATTACCCACATAGTTCTCTTCCAATTCAAGGCAGCCACTAGTGCTGAAGTCATCAGAGATGTACGTCCCCCAAACTCTCGTCAATGGCGATAGACTCAAAAGGTTATACGCGATCCGCCAGGCAGCGTAACTGATAGCAGCCCCTGTCTTTCTTAGGTCTGCGATCGTATGCTTTCCTTAAAAGACAATTGTCTTCATCCCTCCTCTCAGAAACCTTACATCCGAACTTCATCTGGTGGCATGGACAACTCGCCTGAAGGCATCCAAGTATGCTATTCATTTTTGCATTTCATACATACTATATGCAGCCTTTAAAAATTATTGGAGCTGAGTCAGTCAAACTAATCTTTTTCTTTTTGCCGACAGCATGGTATCACACATGCCTTTGTGGTCGAGTTCGCGACTGCTGCGGACCGAGACTACTATGTCAAGGAAGACCCTATCCATCAAGAATTTGTTAGAAGCCTTAGCGGAATTATCGAGAAGGCCCAAGCCGTTGACTTCACTCCGGGGGTGTTTT
Source organism: Aspergillus leporis (assembly GCA_009176345.1). Taxonomy (NCBI): domain Eukaryota; kingdom Fungi; phylum Ascomycota; class Eurotiomycetes; order Eurotiales; family Aspergillaceae; genus Aspergillus; species Aspergillus leporis. Next base: position 15,002 of record ML732419.1, on the reverse strand, counting down.
GAACTGTGACCGCAACGGAGGATTGCCTGAACTGGCCTGAAAAGTATCTGAAAACATGAACGGAATTGTAAATTGTTTTCCGCGATATTGGCTCTGTCTTCACTGATATTCAATCTATATCAATTGATGGGAACGCCTCAGTCTGCAGTTCATCTTCTGTATAGTAGTAAGTCGGACAACTAAACCCAAGTCACTGTGTCGTAGTGAAGACTTGAACAAACATGTAGTAGGTCTATGAGAGAGAAATAGATGTCTGAAGAGAAGATTAATGTTAGATTGAAAAGGACAAAGCGGAAAACTAAACTTCTAGACGTTTATTGACCGTGACATACAGACTAACCACTAATTTAACCTCAATTTTTTCGGAATATCCAGCCAGTTGCAGCTTTTCTAGATTCGTTCAACTTATATATTAAGGATAACTCTGATCCCGCCAGTATACTTATTTCGACCATGGGAGGAGAAGGGGAGACATTGTTTCTTGTACAACTAGCATGAACACTTTAGCTCCGAGACGACGCCATTTTTGAATCCAGTGACTATTAGAGGGTAAAAAATGGCCCAGCTAACTTCTGAGTCAAAACGGTTTTCGCTAAGAGGGAAGTTTAAAAAGCAATGAAAAATGGAAAAAACATACAACAGCCGGGATTCGCTGGTGGTCACCCACCCAACTACTAACCGGCCGGCGTGTGGCTTAAGTACGGCTGAGCGGACGGGAAGCCCTGTTTTCCACACCCTATGGTCGTATGTACCACTTTCTACTTAGAGAAGACTTATAAGGTATAAAAATAGTTCAAAAGATCTTTTGACTTCTGCTCTCCCGCATTTCCTTCTGCCGTGGTCCATATTGTGGAGCTCTACGATTTCCGCGGAGTTAAAACACATGGTAGATAACGGGTCTCGTGAGTTCTTGAATCACGAGTTTTAAATTCCGGGTCTATTCCTACTGCATTTATCAAGTGCGTTGTCAACGCGTCGCACGACGCGCTTGAGATTCCACCCTATCGAGCAGGGTTGTCTATACTTTCTTTCCCTTGTCAATGATCAATATCGTCTGAGAAGCATTCGGTCACAGGGACAAGGGATGCCCGACGTATAGGCACAATGAGTCGCTATCTCACGCCGTCCAAAGTTGCCTTACTGTGCCTCATTTCGATATACGCGGAAGGTGTCGTCCCTAACTCCTCTGCCATCCATGTTCTCTCATTCTTGGTCGCGTGTCTGAGCCCTCTGGACTCCGAGCAAAATTCTCCATACAAACAATGGAAGACTCAATATTCGGTGTCTATAAAAGAGCTAGAAGCAGCTTTATTTGGTCATTTATCCTCAATCCCTGGTCGTTCGACCTGGGATTTGTTCCTCAAGAAGATTTGGTCAATTGATTCATGCGATGCACTTGAAGTATTCTTCTCCAATGTGCCAGATATGTTGGTCAAGACCCGGGAAGAGCAGATCCGCGATAGGGACAACAGCCTGGCTCCGGAGTTGGGTTGCATGAGGCTCTCCCGATGTTCGCCGTTGGGTGCATTTGTGAGGCGAGCCCAGCTTGAGTTCACAAGGCTGCAGTTTCATGACTCAGTCAAGCTCTGGAAGGGGTTCGTCAAGTATCGCCTCCCAACATACCAGGCCTGGGCAAGGAGGAACCCGTCTGACGAGCAGACCATGGTCGATATGAACTTACTCGAACTTGGCTTGGACACTAGTAGTCAGCTCGCTCAAGTGGCGTATGGCAATATTCAGGACGACACGGAGGATGAAAACTACATCAGCACAAAGGATGTGGAACGATTACTGGAATTTCAGATAGGCGAGTTACAGAGTATGCAAATTCTCCACACAACCGATAGCAGCTTCTAACCAATGTAGGGATGGGAGGGAGAGTACCAGATGGCATGAAAACGCGTCTGGAACGCATCATTACGTCCGGGGTGACACTACCAAACTTGATACACTACTTGAGGTGAGGCTTGCACTGTGCTCAATGATCAAGAATGCTGATTCTCTAGATTTCTGGACGCTTGGAGGGCTGGAGATTACCCGTCATCCTTTGACAACCTCCACCGCTACTTTGACTATACAATGCACAGTAGGGAGCGAAGCTCTTATCAGTACGCGCTGCTTAATCTCGCCATTCTCCAAGCGGACTTCGGGTGCTACAGAGAAGCTGTATCCGCGATGCAGGAGGCCGTTTCTATTGCCCGAGAATCTCATGACATGAACTGTCTGAATTTCTGCATGAGCTGGCTGTACCACTTTGGCAAAGCTTTTCCAGAACAGATGAAGGATGTTCAAAACACAGGCATGCTCGGAAATGAGAAAGAAGGCCTTGCATTTCTCAAGGCGAAAGCAAAAGAAACGGAAATGTGGAGTCTTCTAAGCACGACGCTATTAAGCGAAGCTAAATTGGAACTACAGAACGTAAGTTCTTCTTACACCTCTGTCGCTGCCAGCTCTCTGACAAAGATCAGGGCGAAAGCCTTGCCTCTTCCATTGAGAACATTGTTCGAGCATCGCATCTTAATGTCGTGAAGAACCTGGCAAACTCAACAGGCCCACAGCTTCTGCTACAATCTGCACTTTACGCTAGAATTGGTACAACATCTTCCGGAAACAAATTCATAGACCTGACTAATGCCTGGCAGGTGTCACGCACCTTTCGTGGTTAAACAGCGAAATATTCCAGGAATGCTACGCAAGTAAAGCGCCCTTCGAAGATTACCTAAAGAGCACCTTCCGTAGCTGTCATTTGGTATGTTTGAACACAATCTTCATATGTAACTGCCGCTGATACCCCAAAGCTCGCGCAGCAAGGTCGTTTTAAGGAGGCCTCAACCCGTATGAACCAAATCCCCCCCGAGAAACTCCGGTCCCTTAAGGCAAACCAATACTGGACTTTTTTCTCTGGGATTCTGAAGCTTAAGAGACAAGTATGTCGGTGAGTTGCTCGTATCTAAATGACTGTATGCCTCAGGCCTCACACTCCTCAGCGACGACAAAGTGGCAACAGACCACCTCCTCTCCCAGCTACAAGCAATTCACCTACCAGATAACGACGTCGTGGCTCTGTTAAATTTGCTCCACGTCGAGTTCATGATCAGACAGGGCAACTACACCCGCGCATTAGAGATTGTCGAACAAACAGCCCAATCCATCCACCGAGATAATTTCGACATCAACTGTCAAGTCAAACTCCTGTGCTTAAAGGCTCGTATCCTTGAAAAAACTGCTCAGCCTCAACGTGGATTCTCCTTAGCAATGAGAGCTGCCAGCATCGCCCACCGATCGAGGCTTCTCCCGGGCCTTTGGGAAGCGATTTGTGTGCTGTCCGGAGTGCTGCTCAGCCTCCAGGAATTTGAAGCTGTCATAGAGATGGTGGAGAGTATCATGCCTCAAATTCTTGAAACCAACGATAGCGAACTCGCAGCCCGAGCACACTCTCTCCTAGTGGATGCGAACATGGGCATAGCTGGGAAAATCTGGAGTAAAAGCCAGGGACAAAGTACGCCAGTTGGAAAGGAGTACATGAATCGAGCTCTGGAAAATCTGGACTACGCTTACGATCAATATGAGGAGATTGAGGATATTAAAGGGCAGTGTGAAATGATGGCGAAAAAGGCCACAGTCATGCACCTGACTGGTGATCTAGTCTTGGCGAATGATTATGCAGCGAAATATTTGGATTTACAGAAGCTCGGTAGTACGGACAGGTAGCTCTACTGCTACTAGTAATAGCTAGAAGCCTTTAAAAGGAATACCAAATATCATCTTGACAGCTCAAGGGAGATTTACGCTCCACGTGACCTAGATAATCAGTTATAATGGCTTTCATTTCTGGCAAGGAAAACTAAGTCAACACCTGCACTGTGGTAATCTTCTGAATCTGTCAACAAACACCAATCATTTCTCGCTCTATCTTTCGTCCTTCGCGATAAATATACATGACCTTGATCTCTGCTGGTTTCGAGACTAGCCTGTAACCCTGTCGATCAAAGACTTGGCTGATCAAAGGCTTAGGTAGCCTTGTCCTTGTTGTGGTAGTTGACACTGTCGTTCCAGCTATAGTCCGGTCAGCACAGTCACACAGGGCCTACTACTACCTGCGCCGCCTCAAGTTCATCCATATTTCTTTATACTCGAAATGATTTCCTAGGCGCAAAAGTTGGCGAGGAACGGGCATTTAGAACTTACAAAATGGTCTATGTGAGGCGATTAGGTTAGCAGACTTATTCGTAAGACGTAAGAAGTGAACTGACCTTGTCACCGTCTCCCCAGGGGAAGTTCTTCACACGGATGTTCTGGTAAGGGTACTCCACACGCTCCTCAAGAGGAGCCATGTGCTCCCAGTGCTCCCAGTGCTCTGACCAGAGGTTGTAGGCGTTGAGAGAGCCGAGGATAAGGCAAGGAATCACGGCGCTGGTATTGTAAGTACACGATGATAGGCAATCCGGTAGGAACTAATTGATCAAGCAATACGCACTAGATGGAGAGCTTGCGCCAGAGATCTAGCAGCCGTTGGGTTAGTATCATGCATTTATCCCACTTGAAATAACGACCGAACATGACAGCGAGCCAATTGAGTATACGCACCACTGGTGGAAGCGGCGTGGTGTTTGACAGCCTCTCTTTCACGGTTGAATGCATTGTCAACCATCCAAGGAAGCTTGGAGTCGGTGCTGTTGAAGCGACGCTGAATGGCAGAGCGAACCGGAGCGGAACGCAGCTGCTGCGCAGAGCGCTGAGTCAGGCGGAAGATATTGCGTTGAGGGAACATGGTGGTTGCGGTCTGGAAAGTCGAAGGTGCACGTCTTCTGCGTTTGACAGGACGGTGGGATTATACGGACGTCGGGCCTTCCGGCTGACGAGGTTTAACGGCCCCGTGATTCGCTGTCGCCCTTAGTCAGCATCGCGTGATGTCACTCCGTATGGGTCACGTGCGATCCGGCTGTCGCATACGTCTTTGGAATGGTATGTACTTGCATCGCATCCGCCATGCATTGGCCTGTCGCATCAATTAGGTCCATTCTTCCTATAGCTTCCACTTTTCGAAGTGTATGACGGATTTTCTGTGGATATGTTAGTTATAGGAGACAACGGCCGAAATGGGATTTCGCATCACTACGTGGAACGGTATGTTTGGTCTTAAAAGAATCTAGTGTCCCATAAATCACCGGAAATTTGCTAATTATTTTTAATAGTCAATGGAATCCGGTATCCATCAGCTTTATCAAGATAACTGTAACTGTCATACTGAGTCTCTTGCAGAAATCCGTTCTCCTACGAGCCATGGAGAGGCAAACGGACTTTCGAGGTATTCGTCCTGGTATCCATTTGTTTAGATGTATAGACTAAAACCCCTAAGGCCATGTTCGAGATATTAGAGGCCGACATCATTGTCTTCCAGGAAACCAAAATCCAGAGAAAAGATCTTCGAGATGACATGGTCCTGGTCCCTGGATGGGACTGCCACTTTAGTTTGCCTAGAGTAAAAAAAGGTTCGTTCCGCTCTTCATCGTAGATCGCTACTGCAATCTTACAGTTCGCAGGCTACTCTGGTGTTGTAATCTACACCCGTAATGCGACATGTGCTCCAATCCGTGCAGAAGAGGGCCTTACCGGTGTACTTTGTCCGCCGAATTCGTCAGTCTCGTTCCGAGACCTCCCTAATGACCAGCAAATTGGTGGTTATCCAACCATGGAGCAATTGTCACAGCTCGAGCTCGATGCAGCTACCCTTGACTCAGAGGGTCGCTGTGTCATCTTAGAATTCCCAGCATTTGTTTTACTCGGAATATATTGCCCTGCTAACCGGGACGAAAACCGCGACTGTTTTCGTCATGGCTTCCTCGATATAATGGATGCTCGGATCCGAAATCTTATCGCCATGGGAAAGAGAGTTTTTGTTACAGGCGACCTCAATATATCAAAAGGGGGGATTGATGCAGCGCATGCATCTGAGGCTATTCGAAAAGGCACTATGACAGAGGACGAGTTTATATCTGGACCAGCCCGGCGCTTATTCAACCAAATCCTATGCGATGGAAGGGTTCTCGGGGAACGGGATGAAGGGAGGGAGAAATCTGTACTTCATGATATTTGCAGGTTCTTCCACCCGGGTCGCAAGGGAATGTATACTTGTTGGGAGCAAAGGATTAATGCTCGACCTGGCAACTATGGTTCGAGGATCGATTATGTCTTGTGCAGCTTGGATATGCAAAATTGGTTCTCTGATTCCAACATCCAAGAAGGGCTCATGGTACGTGGTGATTATAGACTGAATCAGGACATTATGCTGACTAAAGCATAGGGGTCAGATCACTGCCCGGTATATGCCGTTTTTAAAGACTCTGTATCTCTGAGTGGGCAACAAGTCAATATTCTGGATATCATGAACCCACCTGGTATGTTTGAAAATGGCGAACGTCGACAGGAGTATACGGCCAAACTTCTTTTGCCTACCTCAGGCCGCTTAATACCAGAGTTCGATAAGCGAAGAAGTATCAAAGACATGTTTTCGCGGAAACCAACAAACACCTCACTGAGTTCATCCACCGCCTCGAAATTGACCCCTTCTGTTTCATCCCAGGACAAAGATCAGAGTATTGTCGTCGTGGGAACTTCTGCTAGCGGAGCATTCAGCAGCTCATCTCGTCCTATTACCGACGGCAGCCTAGCAGCCAAGAGCACCGTTCGCAAGCGCTCTGAGAAAAGTGACCTTACACCGTCAGTGAAGCGTTCGAAATCTATGGCTTCCCAGACAACAGCACCTTCTACTCCTGGACAGAAGTCTCTCAAGGGGTTTTTCAAAACCAAAGCCGCTGTTACTGATCAGAAGAATGATACTGATGTCCAAGGTTCAGCTCTGCAGGCCATTGGACGTTCGTCTGGCTTCCATTCTATACCTGTCATATCACAGCCTGAGAACAAGGAAGACCTACACAGCGCAATCAGCATTCCAGGTGATTCCCCGGACGAACCCGATACATTTGTGCCAGCGAAAGCCGGTCAAGATAGCGAAAGTATTATCGATCCAATTATTAGCAAGGAAGATTGGTCGAGGCTATTTACGAAAAGGCCAGTGCCCAAGTGTGATGGTCATCAAGAACCATGCATTAGTTTGACAACAAAAAAGCCCGGTGTTAACTGTGGGCGGTCCTTTTGGATATGTCCACGACCTTTGGGGCCAAGCGGGAATAAAGAAAAGGGAACACAGTGGCGATGCCCAACATTCATCTGGGCTAGTGACTGGAACTCTTGATAGAATATCTTGATTACTATCTGGTCTATCACGATGTTCATGGTTTAAATGACGATACCCTTTTGGCTTATTGCCACCTATCAGACTGCTTCTTTGTAGTACATATGAAGGTCACTTCTATCGAATCCATCTGCTTCTTGGAAAGCAAATAAAGACAAGCTAAATGTGGGAAGGGGCAAAACTGTTGAGGTGGAGTAGAGCACCGCAGATTTGCATGCAACATGAGAAGCAAGGCTAAACCATTACTGACACTTGGTATACTTTCTTCTGCTTACAATGCGTAAGAATTGATCAATCAATGCCTTGATTTTCTCTATTGTTGAATGGTTTAATATTTAGTACACGATAGCGGCATCGTGATATGGGTTTTGTCATGCCTTGGGTAGTCCATCCCGTTCCTTCGAAATAAAAAGAAAGAAAAGAGAAAAGAAAAACATCGTTGAACGAAACTGTTGTAAAGTACACCAGGCAGACGGGAACGGGGAATATGTTATAGAACATGCAATATGTGTACGTAGAAAATAATTATATGAAGACTTAGCATGCATGCAAAGACGGGGTGGTAAAAAAAGAAAAAAAAAAAAAAAAAAAGGAAAAGAAGATCGAGGAAATCTCAAGTAAGGGGAAGAAAAGGGAAAACAAATCATGGATCATCATATGGTTATTCAGTAGCAGTCAGTAATTAGATCCGAGAATTCGAACGACTCTCCCGAAGGCCGTTCAGCGAAGTTGAATTGCGGGTATAAGGTGGCGGCTGTCTTGTCACAGTCACCCTGCACTTGCTGGAGGAAATTGTCGAAGGCATCCGAGTCAAAATGTAATCCATAGTTTCCGGACAATTCATTGGGACTGAGCACGATGTTGATGTCAGCCAAATTATCCATGGACGTGTCTACAGGCATGTTGCCCAGCTGCATGCCGGAATACATCGCAGGTGGGGAGGCATCAGAAGGGTCATTTGTCAAGATCAGAGACTTGTGTCTCTTCGTTGGCTTAGAGCACGAACGGGAAGAAGTTCGACGCTTTTTCTCGGAGGGCCTGCGAGGTGTGTAATGGTAATCGGGATGGTCTTTTGCATGCTTTTTCTTCAGTTCTTCCGCCATGCTGCGAAACTGCACTTTAGTTTCCTCAGACTCAGCTTTCCATTGTTTCCCTAGGATTATTGCTAATATTGTTAGCTTGTTCAAATACTGAACTAGGAAATAGAAGAAATAACTAACATATCTCATTGTTGGTGAAATCCGGGTATGCTTCCTTGATCCTCGGATGATGATGTTGACGATAAAGGATAAATGCATTCGGTGGTCGAGGTACTTTAATGGACCTCGTCGGTAGTGCGGGTTTGCCATGTATTTTACCAGTTGCTTCGGTACTTCCTTCCTCCAAGTTGGATATCCTATCATGGGACGCAACAGATATAAGTGAACCCGAAAATGCAGGAGGACGCATAACACGAAGAGCATTGATTGTGTCATCAACGAAAGCTACAACAGGAGCACCGATCAAGGCACTTTCACCAGGTGTTAGCTTGCATATTCAAAGCATTTGGATACTCTCCTTACCCTAGACGAGCTCTTATCTTGTCGACATTGCTCTGACCGATCATGTCTGTGACATTAATCGGCAACAACACTTCATTATTTGTAGATTCGAGGTGACGCAAAGCATCCTGCCAAAGCAGCTCTGTAAGCTTGTCGGTCGACGCCGCTGTCGACTTCATAGCGATAGAGACTGTAGGTATTGTCGCCATTATTGACTCTTGCGATGAAGGGGAACTTATTCGAAAGATAATGAGAACACTAGGGTCAAAAATCAGATCCCAGCGGATAAGATTGTAGAGGGCATCGGAGGTGACCAGGTACCGGCGTGGGAGGGATGTATCTCAAGGACAGAGACCAGAAGTGGCTTATTTCTGTGAAAAAGGAAGTAAGAGGAGCGGTAGGACATGGCGAATTGGATTGTGTTCCATCTACAGGGTGGAGGCTTGCGCACTTCTTTGTTCAGCTATCCGGACCTTATGAGTATTGAAGTCACTCGGCTGCTTGTCTCAGCTTACAAGGGTTCTCCTATCTTCCTAATTGTACCATTGAAACACAATAATTGAGACACTTTTGCTCGGTCCTACTCCTTGTTTTCATCGCCATACTAGTCTTCGTGTCTTCCAAGCTTTATCGTCTATCTACCATCTGCCTCCGAAGGCTGCAAGAATCAAAGTATCTAAATATCTGGCTACACTGCAACTATGAGCACACCTTGCAATGCTCTTTTAAAGCTTGTCGGAGCAATAGCACACGAGGCAGGTCTCTCTACAGATCGGAGGGAGATGGCCATATACATTGGTGCCTCATTCCTCACGCACAAAAACACCTGTCGTCTAATGGCCCAAGTTTCCGCATTGATAAGAGGTGGAATCTTTATCAATCCCTCCCATCGAGTCGATGGTACATCCGAAGATGTAGAGACCCTTGTCCATCGTCATGCCAAATATTTACAAGTAGTCATGACTGATTTCTGTATCACCCCGACTATTGCAGACTTGGAAGGCCATCCCATCGAGCTCATTAGCGTCCTAGATCCTGCTATTGAGAATTCTTTACGAGGCGAAAAGCGATTCCAATTCCACCAGGCCCTTCTGGATATGGAGAGGAAGGCAAATGAAGACCTCATCAAATGCACCAGGGAATATGGTTACCACTATATCTTCAGAACTGGTCTGCAAGAATACTACTTGACGTAAGTTCAAGTCACCTCTTTGTTTCGTCGATTACTGATCTTGGCAGGGGGACTGTCGTTGAAAACGTCAATTTCTGGACACCAGATTCCCGTGGTAACGACTATCGTGTTCAAATTCAGAAGCTTTGTTACGAGGCCATGGAGACGCAGCTCCGCCTAAATAATGCAGAAAAACGAGCTTTGATACAAGCAACGAATTGCAACAGAGAAGATGCACTCAGATTCTGTAAGTGCCCTAACGATGCTGATTTCATGTTCTAACCATTCATCAAGGGGACTGGTTGGAGAGAAATCGTGTCTCTTACAACGCAATGAAAGCGTGCATCTTGTTACTGAAGGGACTGGAGTGTATGCAGTTCCAACGAATACATCTGATAGGTCTGCTAACAGTTTTCACAAAAGGCATCGGGGATCCCAGGGACAAATGACAGATAACAAACCTACCCTTGTGGCGCGATCGAGAAATACCACAATTCCTCTTGCCGTCCTTTTGCCATTACCGCATTCAAGACAGACATATCCACTGACTACACACCTCCACCGGCCGAGTTACCAAAGGGAACACAGTGACGATGTCCAGCATTTATCTGGGCTAGTGACTGGAACTCTTGAGGGCGTAGCCACGACTCTATTATGTGAAGAATAGACATGTTCTGAGCTCGCATGATACCCTTTTATGCTGATCATTTTTGTAAATCCACTTTTGCATGGTTCCAATTCAAGACAAACCTCGCCAGCGTTGAGCGGCCTGCATCATGTAAGACGATGGGATTATAGCGAGCAGACAGAGGAGCAAATGACCCGCGGTGTGTCAAAACAACCATTAACCTCTCTACCACTATTGACGAATAAAACTAGGTTACCAAACGCACACAAATGGCATGCAAGCTAGCTTCAAATCGGGGAAGAGCATTGCAGAGTGAAGTAAGGCATAGACTGGGAGGCTGAACTTTCCTTTGACTTGGTATACCCGATTCCAAGCTCGAAGAATCGGGGACAATCGAATGTATGCTCTGCTTACAGTTTTCTACAACCAAGTCAGTCTCTCAATCACTTCGATTTGAATAAGTGAGCAACATATAAAGCGAACGTCATGCAAGGTCAGAAAACAAGACGACAGGATAGTTAAGAGTACCCCAGCTTGATGAGAAATAACAATATGTGCCCAAAGATCGCACTGATATATCGATAAACGGACTGACCGTGTTTCAAGAGAAGGCCAAATCAATGCAAAGGATATAAATTGGACAATGAAAAAGAGATACAGAGAGAAAGAAGGCGGAAAAAAAGAAAAGAAGCGCGTTCGAAGCATGGTCAGAGATGAAACGGGTTTCCAGTCGCAGAGAATTTTAACGACTCTCCCTCGAGCTGCTCAAGAAATTTGTACCACGCGTGTAGGGTAGGCTCAGTCTCGTCCTGTAGTACTTACGTTTGTTGAAGTAGAAACCCCGGCGTGCTTGAGTCAGATTTGAGATCTTGCTTGCTAAGAAGACATTTTAGAAGAGCACAATGCTGAAATGAGTTACATTGAGCATGGCCCGTCAACGCTGGAAACTCCCACTTTTATTCTAATATATATCATAAAAATGGAATTGCTTGACGAACCAGTCTTTGGCTCAGGAACTTAGGTCGCTAGAGTGGTTTAAGGACACTGTTATTGTAAACATGCACGCTTGATTATAGATAGCTCGCGAGGGTTCAGAGGGTAGCTCGTATCCCTATTTCCATACCTCTTTCTAAGAAACAAAGCCAGATTGTGGAGTTGCACTTTGAGCTTATCGCACTCGGCCTCTCACTGTTTTCCCAGATGGTTACTGATGTCTTTAGCCTGTTCTAACTAATACGATTGGCGCGAAAAGACATTTCTTATTGGTTATCATGATAAGTTCCGGCATGGCGCCTGTACTGGTACGGTGGCATTTTATTATTAATGACATGTAAGCTGAATTGCATCCGGATAGTTTCGTGTTACATGTTTTCTACTTGCTTGTATATAGCATCGTGCCATCACATTACCTGATATATTCTAAATGGGAAGGTATAATGTTTCCGGTCTATCAAGTCCTGGCCAGCTATGTCTATGGTCTTCGGAAAGCCTTCATTAGGTGGCAAAGCTAAATGAAGCCATTCTATTTGTAGAATGGGCCATCGGATGTTTCAGTGTAGGGTAGAGCATTTCTTTGTCTGGCCAGCCTCCCGAACTCACTGAGACTGTCGAAGATGAACACAAAGTCTTGTCTTTTTCTTCTACCCTCTCCTCCTCATTATATTCTCCAGCTCTTTATGAAAATCCTGGGAGCTCCCACATATTTTTCTACGCCCACACTAACCTCTTTCATCCTCGTCCGAATACAGTTGACAAAGTACCATTTCACAGCTCGACTTCGATTCACATGTTTTTAGGGTTTGTGTCAGGATGGAAACCTCAGCATCTCCTCTTCAGCGTGCGTTCAACGCATTCCTGTTGACCATGCCACCTCAACAATTGGAGGAGCTGCTCAAGTACCTCCAGGACAGGAGAGCCCAAGAAAACAAACAGTCTTCATATTCTAGCAAAAACACTCGGCCTTATTCAGAGTTCAACGCCGACAAGAATCGTGCAGCTGCCATCCCTGCGAGTTCAATCTCAGGGTCTTCATCTTCGCGAGGAAAGCGTGTCCCAGATGCAAAAAGAAGGCCTCTTAATAGTTTCATCGCCTTTCGAAGTGAGTGTGATTGTGTCAATCTTCAAGGAAATCCCATAGTCTCACAATACTAGGTTACTACTCCGTTATGTTCCCTGACATCACTCAGAAGGCCAAGTCGGGCATCCTTCGCTTCCTATGGCAGAATAACCCATTCAAGGCTAAATGGGCGATTCTTGCCAAGTCCTACTCCATTGTTCGCGATGACCACAATACTGAAGTCTCTCTAGACTCATTTCTAGGCTTGAATGCACGCTTCATAGGCATAATTGAACCGAGTCGCTATCTTGAAGTGATGGGCTGGCAATTACATGTTGACCAGCAGCAGCAATACACCATGGCCAGAGTTAAAGCACTGACAACCACAAATGAAGCCGATATATCAACCAAATACTCCGTCAATGATATTGTTAAACATTGCTACGCCACCGGCTATGTCTCTGAAGAAAACCGCAAGAGTAAGGCAAGCCATAGTGGCAGTGCCGCTGTTATGTCTTTTGCTGCTCATCCGACTCTGGTTGTCCACAAGAACGACAGCATTCGGATATCCGGCAACCCTACTATCGTGACTGATGTTTGCAAAAGAAATGCAGCGATGGAAATGTCTTCCCCGGAACAAGCTGAAGATGTTGTTTCGCCAGATCTCAGTGACTTGAGCACAGCGACTAACGGAACTCCGCCCCTTGACACCGAGGTTGCTGGTATCAATCGTCCTCAATTTTACCCAGAACCAAGTACGGGAAATGACTTCGATCTTGACAACATCCAATTTCCCGGCTGGAATGAAGAGAACACAATGTTTGCTTATGATGCGGCACTACATACGCCGTTGATGCACTATGACCCACTGTACCAAGATTCACTTGAAGCCTGGGACTTCTCTCGATTCGTTGATATCTAAGTTACAAACAATTTTTCCTTTTAATAGCTTGCCATCCCTTTCCGCATTTACCGCATGAAAGACAGGCACATCCAACGACTACACAGCTCCACCGACCGAGCTACCCAAATCCTCCGAGTAAATATCCAGCATTTTCTTTCAGCTCCCCGCAACCGTGTCAGCCCGAACTAGTCAAGCTCGTCCAAGCAGCGGACGCCACTGAAGACGGGTACGACGAAGGAACCACGGTGCAACAAGTCGTACAATACCCAACAACTCTACATATAACTTTACATAGGAATTTGTTACCCGTTATTTGCCCCATTTGCTCGTTTTTATTTAATCATTTATCCTTATGGTTAACGTTCGGACATGATATCTCTTGATACTACGCTACGAGAACTCGATCCCCGTCTGTTCTTTTGCTTCTCTTCTTCGACTTCTTGATTTTGCCTTCTCATGTGTATTTTACTTACACTTACTTTGCTTTCGCCTTGTTTCTATTCCTTCTCACGAGGAAATTTCTGACGGGCAAATCGAATACCGGATGATGATGATGATGATGGATCTTCGCCTTCCATAAGGGTTGCATTACTGCATCCATGAAAGCGCCGCCGTCCAACGGCGAGCCCCGCTAATGTAATTGTTGATAGAAAAATACCCCAAACCAACCAATAATAAAAAAAAAAATTCAAAAATTCAAACAGCAGGTTAGCCACCCAACGAAACTAGACCTATTCTACCCTTATCCTTATGGGAAGTCGAGATCATGAGGTACATGAGTTACAAAGGGACTCTCCCCTCTATAGCCTAGAACTGGATCCGCCGCAGTGCGACCAAAAGTACATACGCAACAAAGAACAGGAAGTTTAGTGACCCGAAGGTTTTCGACTAATCCATGGGCGGAGCCCGCAGCCAAGAAATCGCCAGGAGATGCATTCATGGTACGATCGCTCGTGTTACTCTCTTTCTTTCTTTCTTTTCTTTGTTTTGTTTCTTCTTTCATGGTTCTTATGGAGGGGAGGGCGAGGCAAGCGAAGAGGAAACAAAGAGGAATCGGAGTTGGAGACTATATCGCGATTTGCCAAAGGGGAACTATCGCATTATTGTCTCGTTAGTTCACCTATTAGTTGATGTCGGGCATGAACTGGTGTTCTTAGGGTTCCATCTTGTGGAGGCTTTTTCCCTTCTTTTAGTTTGGCTCTCTTTGATGGGGTTGTCGATTGGTTCTGGCTCTGGCTCGCTCGTGTTGGTGTGTTTATCAGATCTACTATTCTATCGTGTTTTTCTCTCTCGTTGGGGAAAACGGAAATTGGGTTTGCTTCTACTGGTATATATCCAAACAGACAAGCGGGGGGGGGAAAAAGTGCCCACACAAATAAAGTGGAAATGGTCAAAAGATTAAAGACAAAGCAGGAAAAGAAAAGCAGAAAAAAAGAGCAGGAAAAAA
>ML732418.1:15299-40496 GCA_009176345.1 Aspergillus leporis | reverse complement strand
AAAGTAAAAATAATTAAGAGAGTTGGGTTAACTATCCGTTTAGACCTAATTGTTTTCTTGACAAGCTGATATACAATCTTAGAAATGAGCTTGACTATGGTAGGATAAAAACAAAATTATGCAAATCTCAAAGACAATGAGGTATTAAAAACCTATAACTGAAAACGAAACCACAGAATTGAGGGCCTCAGATTGAGGCAACTAACCAATAGTTACATTGAATCGTGTTTGGACTTTATCCTCAGGCAGAAGAGTACGATCGAAAGCCTCCTTGAATTTCTTCATCTAACCCTTGGTTTATTCAGAGCTATAGTATATTATAATACAACAGAATAGTGTCCCTACGACATCTCTTTGTTGCTCTGGGATGGAATACTACCTTTGCCGGATACTCTCCAATTTGGCTACCAGAGCCAGACATTTCCGATATTCTAGAACTCCATTGCCTCGGAGGCTCTGTCTCCGCAGTATCTGCGGGAAGAAGACCCATCGTCTATTCATGTCAGCTTCTTCGCTCAAGGGTCTTTTAACAAGACATATGAAGTTGTCAACCCCTGATCAAGAGCACAGCTATTTGTTTCGAGTCATCCTACCGGTCGTCCAGTTCCTCAAAACGGAGAGTGAAGTTGCCCTACTAGCATTTCTACACCAGAAAACGACCATCCGGTCCCTGAAGTGGTGGCATGGTGCTCTACCACGACTAATGCCCTTCCTTGGCTATGAGTGGATCCCGCTGAAGAAAGTGAATGGTATTCCTCTCGAGCGGGAATGGCGTGCCATACCCATGGATACGAAAATCTGCATTTCAGAACGGCTAGCAGCATACGCGGTTGAGCTACGGCATCTTGCCTTCGATAAAATTGGCAGTCTCTATTTCGAGGGTACGAATACCCGCCCACCAGGAACGAACAGTAGTACTCAAGGCTCTCAACAGATCAAGCTCATGTACGATTTTCTCGGAAAGGGTGTAGAAATTGGGAAAATGGTTTTACCATTCTTCTTTTCTAAACGACGACTCTATATCCCTCCAGACGTCGTCCATTCGCCACTTCTCATCAGTTATCACGGCAAAAATACAACTGCAGGCCGCTTGGATTAAGAGCGGGGTAGAGATTGCAAGATCCGAGGATGCAAGCGACGTCGACCCGGACTGTGACGAAGATCTTCTCGAAGAGGCCCCGGAGATGTTGGACGTCTGTGAAACAGCCCTCTAGTTGTTGTCGCACTTCTTCTTTACTGCAGATCCAGACGCGGATCGCACACCTTTTCATCACGATCTGAATCAAAACAATGCTATCATCGATCCTATAACCCATGAAATCGTCGCTGTTATCGATTGGGAAATGATATGTGTACTCCCTCGTTGGGCGTCGTTCAACTACGCAAAAGATGTTCATTGATATTGACCCGGTTACTGAAGAGGAGCCACCCATGTGAACTATAATGATGAAAATGACTACACCATTACTCGCCGAGACAGATGGGATGCACAGATCCTCAGGAAACCCTTTGATAGCTATATTAGGGGCTCGTCCGACACTAGGGCGGACATTGTCGTGACCGAGGGCTCGGACGAATGGAATGACTCTGAAAGGAAGAGAACATTTGATGATTCTATTGGTAACCTGACGGATAACTGGAGGGGTGCGCGGGCACGACTGGTGGAGTTACAGAATGCAACGGCCGACAACTGACAAGCTAAGCTTGACTCCCTTTGGTTGGAGACAATTAGTAGTTGATAGTTCTGCCACATGTCTTCTACTCATGATTTACGATTGTTATGCTCTCCACGAATCACATGATTTTCCATGAAGCATGACATTTCCCTGTCCACTAAGCGAGATATCAGAGTGAGATTCATGACCTCTAAGCTTTGCTTGATCAAGCACTCTATGTCGTCAACAATACATTCTTCCAATTATTCATCGGAGACAGTACTCGCGTCTTGGGTTTTCGACCCTAGATAAGACGATGACCTTCCCTACCGCAAATCTGTAATCAATGGCACAGAAACGTTATCAAAATCTCTTGGGCATGGAGGGAAAGGAGCGAAAAGAGAACAGCAAAAAGCAGCGATAGAGGGTAACTATATAGAGCACGGACGCCGATGCCAAGCGGCACCGGAACCGAAAAGGAACGCTACTTACTGTACCGAATCGCCGTCACCGCCCGGAGAATACTCCGTGCTTACTGGTTATTTCTATCGTCGCTATGTGCTTTCCTCCGCCTTTCGTTACTAGGAGCTACCTAGCGCTGGAGCGCATACGGAGTACTCTCCTGAAAGCTAGTACTCTCAGTGGTGGTGTTTCCCCATACACAGAGCGCAATGTTTTGGAGCTCTGCCCGAAGGAAGGCTTTCTTCTACACGCTCTTTCTTTGTTTTGCTACTTTCATTGGAAAGTCGACAGCCTCCCTCGGCGACCATCTCCCCGATTTCAAAGAATGTGTTAAGGTATACTACAAAGCCCTGGAGAGCTTCGTGTTGACTAGCTAATCCGTACACAGGTCTGTCAGGCTGAGAACTGTCAAGATGGGTCTTCCGCCATTCGTATGTTCCACACTTAGAATTACCCCTCGAATATCCTCCGTTAACTCCTTCTTGTAGCCTTTCCTCTCCGCCTTATGTTGTGGACCTGTCCTGCCGAGTGTGATTATACTTGTCAACATGTTGTGACGGACCGCCGAGTCGCTCGTGACCCTCCGATGCTGAATCCAGTAGTCCAATTCCATGGGAAATGGCCTTTCCGCAGAATCATGGGCATGCAGGAACCTTTTTCAGTCCTCTTCTCCCTCCTCAACTTGTTTGCCCATTGGCAGGGCATGTCCCGCATTCGTGAAACGATGTCGACGTGGAATACTACGTTACGGACCTACTACCTTGCCTTCGGATACTGCGGCCTGGCGTGCTGGACCTTCAGCAGTCTCTTTCACGCAAGAGACTTTCCTCTGACCGAGAAGCTGGATTACTTCGGAGCGGGCGCAAATGTCATGTACGGGTTATACCTTGCGATTATCAGGATATTCCGACTAGATAAGGAAGAACCACGAACCAAGCCGACGCTGCGACGCCTATGGACTGCGATCTGTATCTTCCTTTACACCCTGCACGTGTGCTATCTCAGTTTCTGGTCCTGGGACTACACATACAACATGATTGCTAATATCGTGGTTGGAATGGCCCAGAACTTTCTGTGGGTAGCTTTCAGCATCTTCAGATATCGCAGTACCGGCAAGACTTGGACAATTCTGCCGACTATTATCGTGGTTTGGATTATGTTGGCTATGAGTCTTGAGTTGCTGGATTTCGCTCCTTGGCATGCGCTCATCGATGCTCATAGTCTTTGGCATCTAGGGACGGTTATTCCAACCGCACTGTGGTATATGTAAGTCCGCTCTTTGTTTGATACTGGGAGTATTGGAAGGCTGACTTGATGGCGGTTCGATAGGTTCCTCGAAAAGGACATCGAAGATGACGGGCGTGAAAAGAGGTTTAAAGCCTGAAATAGCTTATAAGAAGTCAAATACAGATTCCTCAGCTCAGGATTTTTTGTTCCGGAGTGACTTCGCTCCATGCCCTGGGCATGGTGAGGCAGTTGCTGCATAGTACAGGTAACCGACGATCTATAGAGTTATCAAATCTCCGGGACATGTCAAACTGAGCGGAGGAACCATGGAACCTGAGTATTAGTACAAGATATATTTCGCTATTTATATATTTTTCTTTCATCTAAGCCTGTTTTGTCTCATTTCCATTACCTTTCTTTTTCCTTGCGAGGAGGGGCTTGATAGGTCTCCACTGTAGAGAACCACATTAAATGCCTGCTCACCGCTCAGCGAGGGGCCTGTGGGTAGTAAGACGGAAGGCAGAGAGGGAGAGCTAAACCTGAGCTGGTTGTCTCTCGTCTCGTGTCACGGGCCTTGCATCTTTTTCCCCTTTACCCACGCCTTTTCTTTACTTTTATATCTCTTCCCCTCCCCCCTCCCCCCTCCCCCACTCACTCTTCCTTTATCACGTCACTTAGTCAATTGACTCCCACCAATTTCTAGCCAGCTCCCATCACTCTCTTGACGAATATCGCGCCGCAATGGCGTCTCCTGCTCTCAAGAAGGCTATCACCGAGGCCGCAGCACAGTATGTCAAACCGGAGGGAAAGGTCTTCCAGTATGGCACTGCGGGTGTGAGTTACTAGCATCTTTATCACCTAGCTTCTCCATAAATGCTGACCAGGCTGTTCTTTATAGTTCCGCATGAAGGCGTAAGTTCAATACTTATTTTATAATTAAGCAAAGGATCAGCCCCGCCTCCACACATACCCCGCGATCGCCATTTGTTTACACTTTGACCAACGTATATCTCAACTAGTGACGTCCTCAACACAGTCGTATTCGCTGTGGGTTTGCTCGCTGGTCTTCGCTCTAAGAAACTCAGTGGACAATGGATTGGTGTCATGATTACTGCCAGCCACAATCCTGCGGATGATAACGGTGTCAAACTGGTTGATCCTATGGTGAGTCGGGCGGTCACCCAAGACGTCTAACCACACTTGAAACAGTCCTGACTGATACATAAATAGGGCGAGATGTTAGAAGTAAGCTCCGCTGATATCTAACCGCGTTGATTTAGTTACTTATGTGCCCCTTGAGTAGGCTGAATGGGAACAATATGCGACGAAACTCGCCAATGCTCCACTAGACAAAATCGCGGATGTGTACGAGGAGCTCATTCGAGAGATCGATATCAGCATGGAAAACCCGTCTCGTGTTGTCTTTGCCCGGGACACTCGTGCCTCTGGTAACCGCCTTGCCGGTGTCCTCAATGCTGCGCTTACCGCTACAGAGGTCGAGTTCCAGGATCTAAAATTCATGACTACACCCCAGCTTCACTATGTTGTCCGCTGCAAAAACACATTGGGAACGCAGTATGAGTACGGCGAACCCACGGAACAAGGATATTATGAAAAACTCGCCACGGCTTTCAGGAGAGTTATGAGGGGTTTGAAGGTTAAGGGCTCGTTGACCGTTGATTGCGCAAATGGTGTCGGCGGGCCTAAGCTGAAGGAACTCATCAAGTATCTTCCCAGCGCGGAAGAGGGTGGCATTGATATCAAGGTTACCAACGATGATGTGATCACTCCAGAGTACCTGAACCTCGACGTACGTTCTCTTTTTTTTTTGAACAGTCTACTGCCCCCTTGCTAATGTTATTTTTAGTGCGGTGCCGATTATGTCAAGACGAAACAGCGCGCCCCGCCCGCGTCTAAGGCGGCAGTCCTTGACCGTTGTGCCTCATTGGATGGAGATGCCGATCGTATTGTCTACTACTTCGTCGATGAGACCAACGTTTTCCGACTGCTTGATGGTGACCGCATTGCTACTCTTGCTGCTGCCTTCATCGGAGATCTTACCAGAAACGCCGGCATTGCACAGAAGCTCAAAATTGGCATCATTCAGACTGCGTATGCCAACGGTGCCAGTACGGACTACATCGAGAAAGTGCTCAAACTTCCTTCCGTCTGCACGAACACTGGCGTGAAGCACCTTCACCACGCTGCCTTGCGTTATGACGTCGGTGTCTACTTCGAGGCTAACGGCCACGGTACCATCACTTTCTCTGAGAATGCTCTCAAGATTATCAAGAGCACCGAGCCTCAGTCGCCCGCTCAGCAACGTGCTCTCGAGTGCCTCCAGGGTCTCACCGACCTGATCAACCAAGCAGTTGGTGATGCCATCTCTGACATGCTTCTCGTCGAAGCGATCCTTGCTCACAAGGGCTGGACTCCCAAGGAGTGGCTTAGCACCTACACTGATCTCCCCTCCCGGCTCGTCCGTGTGGAGGTTGCCGACCGCTCGATCTTCAAGGCCTACGATGCGGAGCGTAAGCTCGAGTCACCTGCCGGCCTCCAGACAAAGATCGAATCCCTGCAATCCCGCTACAACAAGGGACGAAGCTTTGCCCGTGCGAGTGGTACAGAGGATGCGGTGCGTGTATACGCCGAGGCTGCCAGCCGGTCCGAAGCCGATGACCTTGCAACCCGCGTCGCCAACGCCGTTAGTGAGGCTGGCGCCGCCAAAGAGATCTTGCAATCTTAAGCTTTTGAATATGTAGTGCCCTAGCGATATTTGGGTGATTGCTTGGCATCGTTTGATTGGAAGCTATTGATAAACCGAAGATTTTCTTTTTCTCGCATGGGTACATGAAGCTTCAGATCGTCGATGGTTATAAGCATGGCAAATTGCACGAATTAGCGACATTGCTCAGCCTTTGCAACGTCGTACCAATAGAGGTAATGGGACTGTTATGAATGACCTGATGAGTTTTCTTTTGCTGTTTGACATAAATGCAGAGCAGATCTTCCTTGATTTAGCCAATCCCTAGCATTTAAAATTTGCCTGGAGTTTACCAGGGCCCAGTAGCTATTATATAAGATCAGGCGTACCTAGTCATCACTATGCCGATCAGTACAATGCCTCACATACAGTACTTATAGAATTTCATTCGGGTATTCATGAACAATAAAAAAGATCTAGACTTTTATTTCTCCCCGTCTAACCCTCTTCCTGGTCCATCTCCTCTCGAGACCGCTTCCCTTTGCCGAACTTATTGCCCCTGCTTCCTCTCTTCTCGTCATAAGCCTTCATCGCCATGATAGCCTGTCGCTGCGCCTCGGCGACACGCTCCGCCATAACCATGATCTCATCTTTCTCAATGGGGTATTCAGACAGCTTCTTGCCCAAGGCGCCCTCAATCCGGAGCCATGCCTCGACGTCGTATTGTGTCGCAAAACTGATAGCCACTCCCGACTTACCGGCACGGGCCGTACGACCGATTCTGTGGATAAACGTTTTCCTAAATGACGTTAGTTCTGCACCCTAAATAGGAGTAGGGGAAGGGGTGGGAAATCATACGAATCACCGGGCAAATCAAAGTTCAAAACTACATCAACGGACGGAATATCCAAACCACGAGCCGCAACATCCGTCGCGACCAAAATATCCCTACTCCTCGACCTAAACTTGCCCAGCGCCCCCAATCGCGCCGACTGCGACAGCTGCCCATGCAGCGGGATCGCCCCAAACCCGAGCGCCCTAAGCAAGAAAGCCAGCCGCTGCACCTCGTGCACCGTTCGACAGAAGATAATGCATGATTGGCCGGCGAACTCGTTCAGCAGATAGACCAGGTACAGGTCCTTGTGTTTGTGGGGGATGAAGAGGTAGGATTGTTGGAGGGTTGAGACGGTTTGGTATTTGCTTGAGGAGACAGAGACGCGGAGGGGGTCGGAGAGGGAGGCGCGCTGGAGGGACTCGACCTTTGAGCTCATTGTTGCGGAGAAAAGGTAGGTTCTGCGTTCTCTGGGGAGGTTTTTAAGGATTTTGTCGAGGAGGGGGCCGAAGTCCATGTCTAGGAGACGGTCTGCTTCGTCCATGACGAGGTATTTGAGGTTGCGGAGGGAGAAGCCCTTGGTGTTTTCGAGGTGGTCGAGGAGACGGCCTGGTGTGGCGACTACGATGTGCGGCTGTTTCGTGTCTTTTTGTTAGATTTGGTCTTCTGGGGTGATTCTGGTGGTGGTGGTGGTGGGTAGGTAGGAGACTGACCTTCTTTCCTAGGGCGATGGACTGCGATACCATGTCCATTCCTCCGACAATGACTGCTGTTCGGACGGAGATTGTGGATCCGAGGTTTTCGAAGGCTAGGGAGATCTGGTATGCCAGTTCGCGGGTGGGCGCCAGGATTAGACCGAATAGACTGGATGGCTTGTCCATGAGAGCCTGGAGGATGGGCAGCGCAAAGGCGGCGGTTTTACCACTACCGGTTTCTGTGAGGATATGTTAGTTGAGTACTACTGCTATAAGGTTATGAAGTGTGTGTGTGTGTGCCATACCAGCCAGACCGATCAGATCACGGCCTTGAAGAGCGAGAGGAATGGCTTCCGCTTGAATAGCGGTGGGAGCCTTGTATCCCATAGAAACGCAAGCCTCGCATAATTGCTCGATAAGTCCTAATTCCTGGAAAGTCTTGGGAGTCTGGTTCGTCTCTTCGGAGGTCTCAGGATTGGATGCGACGTCCTCAGAAGCCGAGCTGTGGGCATCGCTATTGTCTTCTGGCGGTGCCTGCTCAGCGACCTTGCGCTTTTTGATTGGAGGCATGATGCTTAGATTTCTTCTCGTCTTTTCTGTCACCGAAGCTGGCACTTGGTGTGAAATCAACAGTTTCTTTTTCTTGATAGTCCGATATCAAAAAATAATTGTGGGTCCCGCAAAATCGTTGGTCCGGACTCACTCCGCGGCGTTTGTCCCGCCGAAAGAAAAAAAAGTCCGTCTCTCTGGTAGACATTGAACTGGGATACATCTCAGCCACTTTCTACCACATTTTCTTCCCTTGTTGTATCCACTATGGCGAAGGCACGTACGAAGAAGCGCACTCATCTCCACGCCCAAAATGCTTCGGCAGCCGCCAGAGGCAGCGGCGCCTCCATGAGCAAAACTCCGAAGTCGATGGTTATCCGTGTTGGCGGATCTCAAGTCGGATCTAGTGTTACCCAGCTGGTTAAGGATGTCCGTCTGATGATGGAACCAGACACCGCTGTGCGATTGAAGGTACGGCGTCACAGAAATCAAACCGCCTGATATAAGAAAAAAAAACTAACAGGACTTTCATCCAGGAACGTAAATCAAACAGACTGAGGGATTACACCGTCATGACGGGACCTTTGGGAGTTACCCACTTGATGCTTTTCTCCAAGTCCGCGACCGGAAACACCAACATGCGTCTGGCGCTCACCCCTCGAGGCCCTACGCTCCACTTCAAGGTCGAGAACTACTCTTTGTGTAGAGACGTCGAGAAAGCATTGAAGCGCCCGAGAGGCGGCGGCCAAGATCACAAGACTCCCCCATTGCTAGTGATGAACAACTTCAATTCCCCAAATGCAAACGAGAACTCGAAAGTACCGAAGCGCCTCGAAACTCTGACGACAACTATCTTCCAATCCCTCTTCCCCCCCATCAACCCCCAAGCTACTCCCCTCTCCTCTATCCGCCGTGTGATGCTCCTTAACCGTGAACTTTCTCCCGATGGCGAGGAAGATGATTCGGATTCTTACGTCTTAAATCTGCGCCACTATGCCATTACTACTAGGAAAACGGGCGTTTCGAAGCGCATTCGCCGTCTGGATCCTAAGGAAGTTCGGAATCGGGAGAAGAAGGGTGCCGCTGTTCCTAATCTGGGAAAACTTGAAGATGCTGCGGATTATCTCTTGGACCCGTCGGCTGCGGGCTATACCTCTGCTAGTGAGACCGAATTAGACACAGATAACGAGGTTGAGATCGCGGAGAGTACGACGAAGAAGGTACTAACGAAGAGGGAGATGCAGCGCATGAAGGCTGGAGAGCAGCAAAAGGCTCAGAAGAAATTGAACTCTGCGCCTGAGGTTGAGAAACGCGCGGTCAAGCTGGTCGAATTGGGTCCTCGGTTGAAGCTGCGGTTGATTAAGGTTGAGGAGGGACTCTGCGACGGCAAGGTCATGTGGCACGATTACATCCATAAGTCTGAGGAGGAAATGAAGAAGTTGGATAAGAACTGGGCCAAGAAGATGAAGCAGAAGGAAGAGAGGAAGAAGCAGCAGAAGGCGAACATTGAGAAGAAGAAGGCCGAAAAAGCTAAAGCACGGGCCGAAGGAAAGCAAGTTGATGATGACGAAGACGAGGATGCGGAAATGGATGATGAGGATGATTGGCTCAGTGATGACTTTGAGGAGGAGGGCGCAGAGCAAGGGGAGGATGAGGATGAATCCATGGAGTAGAGAGAGCATAGCTTTTTTTTTTTCCCCTTAATGCTTCTCTCGAAAAGTGGCTTCCCGCGCCATATCATATTCCGAGCGGGGACAAGAAGCTATGGGAAGGACCCAGCTTCGCCTTCGCTGTTGTCCCGGTGCTGTTCCCTTGGTGAAGCCAGCAACCACATCCATTTTGTTGGATGAACGACACGATAGGTTTACCTGTCTTTCATGTATCACTACCAAGGCTCTTCGTCAGGTCAGGCATTGCACACGAACTCCTGACTTTATCGAGAGTGTCGCAAACAGGATTTCGTTCAGGTGACCAGATTATACCCTACAATGGCATGCAAATAAAAAGTGATTGGTATTTCCACGGCAAAATATGTCTAAGTCGTAGCCGGGCGTCTCATCTGCCTGTTCACCTCACAATCATAAAACCTCGTAGACACCCCAAAGAGGAACCAAAAGAAAAACAACATCACTTCCTCAACTTCTCCTCCACAATCCTCCCAACCATCTTCTCCAAAATCCCGAAATCCCCGCCGCCCACAGCCCCCGCAAAATACCCCTGCACACTCTTCTCAACGTACTTCCCCACAATATCAATCTCAACATTAACCCCCTCCCCAACCTTCTTCGACGCAGTAACAATCTTCTCCTGCGTATACGCAATAAGCATAATCTCAAACCACCCCTCCTCTCCATCCATAACCTTCGTCACCGTCAAACTCGCCCCGTCCAGCGTCACATACCCCTTCTCCACGATATACCTCAGCACGCCCGGGTCCCGCGGCTGCAGACGAAGCACCAGGGCATTGCTATCGGGCATTACGGAGAGGATGGTGGCGGTTGTGTCGACATGGCCTTGGACGAAGTGGCCGCCCATGCGGGTTGAGCTGAGGCACGCGCGTTCGAGATTCACGCGGGAGGAGGTGGTTAGGGAGCCTAGGTTTGTGCGGCGGAGGGTTTCGGGGGCCACGCCGACTTTGAACCAGGTTTTGCCGAAGGCCGTTACTGTTAGGCAGGTTCCTGGTGGGAATTTGTTAGTTGGTGTTGAGGTGGGATGTGTGGAGTTGAGTGTTGGGGGGTGGTTGTGGTTATGTTGGAGAGAATGGTTGATCCCGTACCGTTTACACTGATGCTATCGCCTAGATGGGCATCCGTGAGGATTTCCTCGCAGTTGGTGATGGTCAATGAGGTGCCCCCGCCCCCGCTTGCGGAGGTATCGAGGGGCTCCAGTGAGGAGACCGCTGGGAAACTGCGTTAGTTAAATTGGACCTTTTGTTGCTTATGAGGTGTACAGGTACTACTCACTCCCAATTGCTTCGACGAGTCCGGTGAACATGGTGGAAAATGTATGCGACTAGGGAAGTATATTGGAGCAATGCTGGAATCCGCGGCAAGTCGAAGCGGGTGTGAGCGGAAGATAAAATAATAGAGGGTTTTGAGTTATCAATCAGTTAAGTCAGTAGTATCAGTTCCGCCCACACGCCATCCCGCCGCGGCCACTGGAACTTGTTACCTAAAGATTAATAATAAGTGATCCATTCTTATAAATAGCACAAAATCATAACAAAAATGAATCAATCCCGTACAGAATGGAATTAAAAAGAAATACACTATGGTATCAATGAAATCAGAAGATGATTTCCCTCCCGCGCTGCTCCCGCCCCTCGGCGCTAAAGGCGGAAATAAAATGCTTATTCGACCTCGGCTTTTGGGGGGGGGAAATAAACTAAACTTGGTTATCGGCGCGATTCCCGAATGACAGTGCGCAGATGAACTCCGGTCCCTAGTCCCGAAGGAACAAGATATAGATGTGCGACGTTCCTGACTTCAGGGATTTGATTTGATTTTATCTCTATGAACGTACAGCGCCTCAATTGAGCCAAGCTACGATGAATGTCTCGTTGAAGTTGCATCAGACTGTTGCTGTTATCGCCCGTCCGCCTGCACTCCGCTGGTCGAGCTCCGTTCTCCGTCGCCCGGCGCAATGGCAGCGCTCATATTCTAGTTCACCAGCGGAGGGCACGTTGCCGTTGAAGGGGATTCGCGTTCTTGATATGACGAGGGTTTTGGCTGGGGTGAGTACCATATTGCTACTGGTTGAGGTGTTTATGTTCTGGTGCATTGTTGGGGTTATCGGATAGGGGGTGTGTGCTGATTGTATCTTGTGGTGTAGCCGTATTGTACACAGATTTTGGGTGATTTGGGGTATGTGGGGTTTCCATTGCTTGGTCCTGTGTCTAATTGGACTCTCTCCGAGGACATAGCTGACTTTACTAGAGCGGATATAATCAAGGTCGAACACCCCGTTCGGGGCGACGATACTCGCGCCTGGGGACCTCCATACGCTAAATATCAAGACGAGTCGCGTCAGGGCCCTGGTGAGAGCGCATATTATCTAGGTGTATGAAAACACTCTTTATAGATGTATTAAGCTGCCCATTGACACTGATCCAGGTCAACCGCAACAAAAGGTCACTAGCTCTCTCCTTCCAACATAAATCTGGCGTTGAGATTCTGCACAAACTCGCCAAAGAATGTGACGTCCTCGTGGAAAACTACCTCCCCGGAAGCCTGAAGAAATATGCCATGGACTACGACACGCTACGAGCGCTCAACCCCAAGCTGATCTACGCGAGTATCACCGGATACGGACAGACAGGCCCGTACAGCAACCGGCCCGGTTACGATGTCATGGTAGAGGCGGAAATGGGTCTGATGCACATCACCGGTAGCAAGGACGGCGATCCTGTGAAGGTTGGTGTTGCAGTTACGGATTTGACGACGGGGTTGTATACGTCCAACGCGATTATGGCTGCTTTATTTGCTCGGGTGAGGACGGGTAAAGGGCAGCATATTGATGCTTGTTTGAGCGATTGTCAAGTTGCGACTTTGGCGAATATTGCTAGTTCTGCACTGATTAGTGGGGAGAAGGATTCGGGGAGATGGGGAACAGCACATCGTGAGTATGCCTTTAGACAGAAGATGTTGCGTATTGCTGACTGTTCCGAAGCTTCTATTGTTCCTTACCGGAGTTACCAGACACTTGATGGAGATATTCTTTTTGGAGGTGGAAACGACAAGCTGTTCGGCGTGTTGTGCGACCGATTAGGATATCCCGAGTGGAAGACCGATCCCCGGTTTGTCACCAACAGTGATCGTGTGAAGAATCGACAGGTGATAGACGGCCTGATCGAGGAGAAGGTCAAACAGAAGACGACGCAAGAATGGTTAGAAATTCTGGAGGGCTGCGGGATGCCATATGCCGCTATAAATGATATCCAAGGCACCCTCAATCATTCCCACGGTGAGCTGCCTTACCTCGCACGGAGCCATTGGTCGAAATTGTTGCTAATGTTAGGGGTATAGTCCAAGCGCGTGGGATGGTCACCGAAGTCGATCATCCAGCATGCGGGCCCATCAAGCTAGTTAACACGCCTATTAAATATTCCCATGCCACTCCTGGCGTCCGCACGCCGCCCCCAACCCTTGGCCAGCACACCGATGAGATTCTGGGGGAGATCCTCGATTATGATAAGGACTATATTGCTCGATTGAAGCAGGATGGTGTAGTATCATAAAGTGATGAGCCGTTAGCTGTGATTATCTGGGCTAGGACTATCGAGGGCTGTGGACGCATTGAACCGCATTGAGCACGGTAGTCACGTTTGCAAGGACTTAGCTGCAACGGAGACCTGCTCGGGCCCTTACACAGATAGCACATTTGTACATAAAGCTTGCATTGACTGAACAAGAAAGCGAGTGATGATAAGCACACACACTCGGGGCCATTGAGCAGCAGAAGTAGAGTCGAGCTGTAAGGGATGAATCTCACTTTCAAGGGCGCGGGGACAGCATCACGTGACGGTATATAAGTCTCAAATCTTTGGGTCCGTCGCAAAAGTGTTTCTCTGCGCGGTTCAAGGCAGCAGATATTCATGTTCCATGTTGTTATATATTTTGCCATAATTTCCACGGTGGAACAGTGTCCCACTGGATAGGGCAGGGGGTAATGTCACAGCAACATGGGGTTCTTGCCACGCCGGCGTCTATAGAGCCAGCGCCATCAACCCACGGAACCTCATGCACCACTCCGGGGTTGCATGCATCGCTCTCAGACAGCGCGGAGTCGTCTGCAGCAGCGCCC
Organism: Aspergillus leporis; assembly: GCA_009176345.1. Taxonomy (NCBI): domain Eukaryota; kingdom Fungi; phylum Ascomycota; class Eurotiomycetes; order Eurotiales; family Aspergillaceae; genus Aspergillus; species Aspergillus leporis. The sequence continues at coordinate 26,570 of ML732418.1, read as the reverse complement.
CTCTCGTCCAAACCTAGTCGTCCATCCAGCGCACTCTCGAGTAGAGTACATATACCGAAACTCTCAGCCGCGACCACTGAGCTCGTTGCCCGGGTCACTGGTAATAGGAAAGGGGAGCCGGAGAGAAATGATACTAGATTTATTACGTGGAACCCACCATCTTTCCATCAAGGCTGGGGCTATCAGCGCGCCCAACAGACCGGCACAATGAAAGCTTCCTCTACAATTATTGAGCTGCCGACGGCTCCGTTCGTGCACTCGACTCATACGTCAGCCCCTGCGGTTTCCCAACACGCTACGACTACCACTATTACATCTACACTTCCCCAAGGTGGCAGCCATGCGAAACCAGCAGGCCTCGTTACTATTGCTCCCAAACCAGCGGAGGTGCCTTCAATGGCTCCCTCAGCACTGCCACAGCCACCACAGAATCAAATATCACCCCAACCACAAGCTATAGCCCCGGCGGCTAAAGATTCACCCCCATCAGCCAAACGCAAGCGAGCTGCAGTTGGCCCTCGCCAACAGAGAAGTACCACCAATGGACCCAAGCGCAGAAGGCGCAGACGCGGTAATGACAGTGACGGTGAAGATATCATTCGCGCGGGAGATTCAAGTTCAGATGAATCGGATGTTGCGCCGAGAGCAACACAAACTAAATCCGGTCGGCAGGTGAATCGTCCTTCCTTATATGTGCCTCTGTCCGCATCACCGGCGGCCATCAAGGAAAGCAGTAACTCACTGGATGCATCGGACAACACCCACCGTCCGGCGGTGGCCGCCCGGAGACGTAAGCGGATCTATCGCAAAGGGAAGGACGGGAGTGTGAGCTGTATTCATTGTCAGAGGGGACATAGTCCATTGAGTAACGCTATCGTCTTTTGCGATGAGTGCAACGGGCCATGGCATCAGCTATGCCATGATCCTCCTATCGAGTCCGAGGTCGTCACGGCGAAAGAAAGGCAATGGATCTGCCGCGAATGCAAGCCTGTGCCGATCACGGTCCTACAGCCGACGGTTGTTCGGAGCAATCCTAGTCTGACAGTGAGACCTCCCGTACAAGCTCCGTTGCTGATGCCCAAGATAGAAGTGGGAGGAGAGGGGTTTTCTGCAGATGAGCGACGAGGCTTTCTGTCAGGTTTATCGCATACGGCGCTTGTTGAACTACTGGTCTCTCTATCAGACCAGCACCCGACGATCGCAATGTTTCCAGAGAATTTGAGGGCTCTCCAGTCGAAGTTCTCGTTCAAGCCGAACAAATTAACGGCGCCTACTCCGTCCTCAACGTCCACGAACACCCCAATGATTGCTAACGCGATCAATGCTGCTTTAACTAATGGAGACATTGCCCAGCGAAAGACCAATCTTACTCCTGATTTCCTACCTACTCCTCCTGCTCAGCTGACGCAGTATGACGATCCTTCCGAAGAGTCGGAGTATGAGTTCGAAGAGCATCGTCTGTATCCGCGAGCCGGGAACGGATTCCGTTTCTCAACGAACGTGGACGACATGGATATCATGCTAGACGACCCTTCTTGCCGCACGTTCAGCTATAAATTGCATGGAGCGGCTCAGGTTCGAGCCCAAGCGAACGAGGTTGCACCTGTCTGGGGATTATGACCGCCTGTTGTTTATTTGTTTGTGCCCTCCGGTGTATAGTATTGTTATTGACGGGATTGGCGGTTCGTTCAGGTCTAAAGAGTTTCATGGATCTGGAGTTGATGTGATTTTTCACTAGAGGTTTTGGAGTATGGTTATGATTGACGCGCATGAAATTGATGGGCCATTTGTTTACTAGGTTCGATTTAGATGAAGCATTAGATGTCGCATGTGTTATCGCAAATACCTCAAGAAGTTCCTGATAATGCTGAGCGTCGTATATCAACGCCCGTGGTCTAAACCCATGCAACCTTCACACTGAACTTCGTAATTGAAACTATGTACCCTGCTCTCACCATATATACAAGCCATCATTGACTACCCCCTACGCAAACCCAAACACACTATCACCCCACGGATCCCACCTCCCACGCTTTAACCTCCCCCCAACCACCACAGCCCTAGATATCCTCCCCGGCGGATCCCAAACCACCTCCGCCACGCTCCTCCTCGGCATCGAAATACCACATCCACTCTCATCAACATCAAAGAACAACAACAAATCCGCCCTCTCCCCTTCTTTCACCCTCAACCCCTCCCCGCCCCCCAACCCAATCGCCGCCCTCGCCCTCGTAGAAACACACTCATACAACAACTCCGCATCCCCCCTTGTCCCGGCCTGATAAACCCCCACCCCCAAACAAGCCAAAGTCAACGGATCGGCCGATCCCCAAGGCGTAAACGCATTCCCCACATTATTCACCCCCATCACCACATCCAGCCCATACTTCCTAATCAACTCGGGGACCCTCAACGTCCCCCTAACCCTATCCCCGCCCTCTCCAGCCAGAGAAGAAGAACCACCGGGAGGAGGACAAGCCATATACAAATCACTACTGGGCAACCCCACAAAACTAACCGGCAACCTCTCCCCCCCACTCCCAATCTCCCTCCCAAGCCGTTCCCACTCCCCATCCCCAAAAAGCGTCAGCCGCGTACAATGCCCCACCATCACCCTCTTCCCCCCCTTCGCCCGCCCATTCCACCCCTGCTCCCGGAGCGCCCGAAGAACATACCAGATCAGCGGTTCCGCCCCAGGATCAAGATTATAATCCAGATGGAAATCGACATGCTTGTCTAGGTCCAGCGCGCGCGCAATCGCCCAGTCGATATTCCTCTTCGCAGACTCGATATCAGCTTCTACGTACGGCGTCGAGCCTATCACGTCTATCTCCGGGTATATTTCCAGAGCCGAGTCCAGGAGTTCTCGGTTCACGGTACCATGCTCGGTCGAGAAGAGCGGATCTTGGGCGAAGGCCACCAGCTGGATTTGGAGGGTGTCGGCCCATGCTTGTTTTAGGGTTATGGCTGTTGTCAGCGTGGTGTGGGCTACTGTGTGGTCTACTTCTGCGAAGGCGCGGAGGGCGGTTACCCCTGCTGAGAGGGATTCGGCGAGGAGCTGGGAGCCGCGCGCGTGGAGGTCGGGTGTTGTGAAGGCTTTCTTGGCGGTTGTTGTTAGGGTCAGGGCTTCGTGGAAGGTGCCTGTTTCGGGGTGGAGGTGGGTGTTGTTTGGAGAGTTGTGGATGTAGGCTTTGTCTAGGTGGATGTGGGGGTGGGTTAGGGTGGGGAGCGTGAGGGGGGGTTCCTTTTCTTTTCCAGGCGGTCTTGGGCTTGATGGGGTTGTGGTTCTAGTTGTGGATGGGGATGGGGATGGGGAGTGTGGGGTGATGGATTGGAGGGTTTGGTGGTGGTGGGAGATCGTGAGATCGTGTGTTGTGGGCGTTGAATTGGGATCTAGGTTGTGTAGTCGGACGTTGGAGATTGTGTGGATTGGGGGCGAGAGCTGAGGTGGTGCCATGTTTTGTGGAGGTTGGGTGAGTCGTGTGTTGTTGTATATAGAAATTCCTTCGATGGTAGTTAATCAAGACACCTTATGTATTAGTGAACTGGAGGAATGGTGGGGATTTAAAAACAGACCAATCATATTGCTTTGCCAGTATCTATCCAATTAAAGTATCGGTAAATCTAAATCTAGTTGATGTTCCCTGGCTCCATAAGGCTTATCGCCTTGTCTGCCCCAAATTCACTCCACAGTATGAATATACAAACGCTATGCAATAGTCAAAGTCATATCTTCCTTGCCTGTCGTAGACAAACATATGCGATCTTCAGAAGTATGACTGTCAGGGGCCGTACAGAATCCAATTCAATGGCAGATTTCTTCGCCGGGTTTGCTTTCGACTAACTCCAGAAGCAGCCCTGCTCGATGATGAAATTGAAAAGAAAATAAATGAATAAAAAATAAAAAATAAAAAAGGTTTCTTTTTGAAGCCATTCAAGGTTTTCGAGGTAAACCTTCGGTTCGCCTGTAACAGAATAATATTCTTCGCCATCTGCCTACTTTAGTGTCTTTCTTTCGCGTATGTCAGGGTTTCGGAAAGGACTGATCCATGGAGGACAAAGTCTGCCAGATGCTAATCAATGCTAGAATGTTGCGAACTTGCATATATTCTATACAGTTGTCTAAATCCTTTTATTTTTCTGTAATTCTGAAGGTCCTCTATATACTGGCTTGTCTACTCCTAATTAGTAAAGCAAAGATTGTGATCTAACATGCATAATCAGATCTTTGATGTAGACACAGGCTTAAGAGCAAATCCCCGACGAGGAAAATGGACCCTTAACGCCCCGCCACTCTTTTCTTCCACTTCCAGAATATATTCCTGCACAGACAACCCAACCAACTTCCCTCGGGTTGGATTGTTCTTGCCCCAGTCTGTTGGACTCACCTCGACCAGACTATCGAGCCGATACCCACAAGGATCGAGTTTATCGAATACCTCCGCATCGACTCGGAATGAAGAGCCCAAGATGGCTTGTCTCGCATTCTCTCCGTTCACCGTGGTCACTTTGATCGCGCGAGACCGTTCCGTGGCAATGGAGACAAACCCTGAGATCCAATGGAACGTACGAGGGAAAGCCGCAGGCGGTGATATTACTCCCATCGAGCGCGCCAGGAATACTGATCGCCCATGCAAATGGCCAGACAGCATACAGATCACCCAGGCTAGGCTCAGACGTTCCCAAGATCCACAGCTGATCCTCTGCCAGCAAGACCGTCTCGACGAAATGGAACTCTTGTCGCAGCTTGGAAAGACCCTGTCACACATTAACCACGTCTAAGAAAAAGAAGAGAAAACATACCATCGGCCGAAGAAGTTTCCTCTGGTCCCTCGTCAAGCTCGGCCCGGTCAGCTGTGCCCGATCACGAAGGAACTCGTCAGACAACATGGGCATATTAGACGGCAGGATCGGAACCACCGCCGGAAAGACACTTTCTGTGCTCCATTGGCGCAGGAATCGCTCGTGGCTATCTCCTGCAGTTACTTTGGGGGTTGTTCTTTCTTGTCCTTTTGTTCGTGCTTCCAGTTCATCGAGGATTAATGGCGTGTCGCAGAAGATGTCCCTGTCGATTGCGACCAGAGGAATGAGACGGTACCCAACGCCTAAGATTGCCACGTCAGGCCGGGGCCTCGTCATTGGTTGGAGCTATTTGCGTAAGTACCTAGGTATCCTGGGATCTTGATGTGTCTATTTGAACTCACGCATTGTGAATGGTCAATCTCTCGAAGCGCGAGATACCACCGCACCAGCTGCGAAACGGGTGATTCAACCTGGATTCAGTTAGCATCACTTGCTAATGTATCACTTCGTATATGCTAACTTACGTAATGATATACAACAATTGAAGACATCTTAAGAGGTTGAAGATGGCCAGTGATGGTTGGGCATAAAAACCTGTTATATTTCCCAGTGAGATGACGCCATATCAATGTTTGCAATTGTGGGCGCACCAAAATCTATAGATCGATACCTGATCTGGAAACAGGGCCTTTATGAAACTGGTAAGGGGGTAGAGACATTATCAATATGTAAAGAATGGGGGGGAAGAGCTTTAGGTGGTCTCGGTATAGGAAGGCTGCGATATAGGTGTATCAACTACACACTAACCAACGTATCGATCAGAGGAGCTTATAGAACCATGATGTTATTCGACTATCTGATCGGATTGTTCTTCTTATTGTAGGAGCGAGAGTCCCTCTGTATATCCGCGGCTTCCGGGACTAGGTTCTGGTTAATCCATAGACAGCCTCTGACAGGCCTACTACTCCTTTACATAATAAAAGGAAAGCAAGACATCAAGATGGGCTGAGCCGAGGTAGCTACTGCTACAGTGGGACCTACCCCTATGTCCACTAGCTCTCCATTAGCTGCTGATGAAGGTCAGTGATCTACTAGGATTAAGGCAAGCTTTCTGTTCGAAATGGTAGACAGCAATGAGGGGTATCATTGCTCGTGCAACCGGATTCATTTGGGGGGGGGGGGTGGGAGCTTATTTAGCAGGTCCTCCTCAATTCGGCCATTTTGTCTATCGGGGCTCTAGCACGCCGTGAGAGCGTTGTGCCGAGGACGGCCGAGTCTGGCGCCGATATCAAGCCGGTGGTTTATATCGGTTTAATAACTACCCAGAAAATGTGAAGTGAGCAGTACACACTCTTGGAATGAGGATTTGGTCGGGGTGGGGCGGGTTACTATAGAGAGACAGGAAGACGGCCTATAAGTCATCGTGAGTCTTTCTCCTCCAGATATACCTTGTGATACGAGTGACCGGGTAGTAATTTGCGTCTTCATTGATTATTATTAGTTTCCCAGTCAGCACCAGACTCATACCAGGATCTTATAGGGGGAATGGTGTTTCATTTCCGAGACAATGTAAACGTCATAGGAGCTCCTTTGTGATAAAGATACCGTGCAACTCTATACATGCACCTTTAAGTAGCAAAATTCAATATAGAACGATGGCCTATACTCTAGTGACAAAGGATTTGTCCCACTGAATCCGAATGAATCTTGCATAATTCGGCAACCTCCACTACTATACTCTGACTATTCTCTCTCTTAGCCTAGTCCGTGACGCAAACTGAGTCGGCTGTGGTCAGAAACAAATCCGCAGCTCAACATTACCAAAGTATTCACGGGTAGAGCATGAAGTAGATACCAGGTTGTGTCTAAAACGAAGTAATCAGATGTACTCACACACTTTTAAAACTAAACTACAACTCGTAATAAGTGTCCCACGCTCGCCAATTGAAGAAACCCCCAGCCCCCAGATCACGTCAGAACAGCATCTCAGGACCATCATATGCTTACAACACACAGAACCCCAACAGCAACAACAACAGCAACAACAACAGCAACAACAACAGCTCTACTTATAGGTAACCTTCAACTCCGAACCACTAACAATAGTAGGCACAACCTGAACAGTATTGCTCGAGCTATCCTGAACCGCATAAAGCGCAGACCCATCCAACCCATACTCCCGCCCCCCAGCCCTAGCAACACATCCCGTAAAGCTCGCCTCCCCAAAATCAACAAGCTTCAATCCATCCCCATCAACAGCCAAATCCTCCAAGATCCACTCGGCATTCTGCCCAGTCAGAGTTGCAGTCGCCGCCGGCGCAGAGGCAGTAACAGTGACATTCTTGCCGGTGGTCAAGTTCTCGATGATCGCCACACCCTCGCTGGCAGAGGTAGACTCGACACTGGTGAAGACGACCTCACCGAAATTGAACTCGAGGTCGATGTCCACCGAGTTGGCCGGGTACCATTCGTACCAGCCTGCGAAGGAGGGCTTCCCGTTCTGCACGTAGATGTCGACGCCCGCTTGCCAGATCGCGTCGCCGGAGGTGGCACCGTCGATGCCCACCCAGAAGGAGGCCGCTTGTGTTTCGGAGGACGAGGAGGCTGCTGTTGGTGTTACGGTGGGGAGAGTGAAGGTTGCTGCGACGTAGCTGTAGGTTGCGCTGGCGGCTGGGGCGCTTTCTTGGACGGCGCCGGCCCAGTTCTCGTTGATTTCGTAGTTTTCGGATCTGGCTTTGCTGTGTGCGGTTACCTTGGAGTTTGAGGCGCCGGGGACTGGGGTCATCTGCGCGCTGGTTTGCTCTTCGGTTGGGCTGGAGAGGTCGATTTCGCCGAGCCAGCCTGGGCCTTGGAAGCGTCGGGCTCTGAGGCTGTTGCCATGGGGGCCTGCGAGGGCAGTGCCGGTTAAGAAGGCTGTCAAAGCCAGGGAAGAAGAGAACTTCATGGTGATGAATATGTATTATAGAAGAAGTGTACGTTAGAGAAAACTTAAGAGAAAAATAATAATTAAAAGAGGGTCCACGCAGATCAATGAGTGACAATTGTATCCAAATGAAGCGAATGTACAGGCCAGGCGAAAGATTCCAGATCTTCTGCTTGGGTCATCATAACGAGCTTATGGGCAGTGGTTTGCTTTTAAGCAGGCCAGCCCTAAGGTGGTGTACGAGCTATGGGGAAAGGTAGACTCCTTGGTTTCATATTGATCAAGCCAAGTCCCGTTAGCCGTCTGGATTAAAGAGTAGCAATCAGCAACTGAGCCCCGTTGATTAGACACCCCTATTGTTAATTTGTTATATTAGGCTTCTAACTAGTTTCCGGAGTATGTCCGGCAGGGTGAATGGCGTGAGACCAACCATGTAATGCCATTGAGATTGGTGGGAAAGCTTGCAGATGCTTAACACGGAGTAACTATGCCAGACCCACTGTCGGTAGTTAGGGCTTGGGATTAAGATTACAGGTGGGCACCGTGGCACTTTGAAACAACTGGGTCTTCTAACCCAATGGGGGAAAGTTCTCGAGGTTAGTGATCTGTTGTTACGGCCAAATTCTACGGAGTACTGGGGTTCACCTCTTTTCCCAAAAACTCCTTTTTCTAAGCTTTTGCGCTACAATTGACTGGTGTTGAGTTTTAACCTCACGACTAGCACGAATATGGACATTCTCTTTTTCAACAATGTTATACTCCTGAGGGGCAATTCTGCCAGCCTAGGAGTATAGCCCAGAATGCTTGGTGTGGCGTATAACTGCATAGTACCCATCTCAAGGTAGAGCTAGCTTGATCATCCATGTTGGACCTCCCAGTGTACAGTAGACTATGCCTGCAACAATATTGTTCCCCGTAGAGACAATCAAGCGGTGAAGTTATGAACAAGGCAGTGAGGTAAGCCATTTGCTGCGGGGCATATGGAATGTCAAGAAGCACTACTTCTCAAGGCAGTTCCGTCACTTAGGTTCTAGGGGAAGGCTCTCTTGTGCATGATTCGCTGGGAATCTGACAGCCGTGGCCCTACTACATCCGAGCGTGGGCTACGATTGTCTCTTGCCCTTCTCAACAGGAGAACACAATGTATTCAAGGATCGAATACAACGCTGAGTATTCATATGAATCATTGGACGAATACAAGCCGCCAGTATCGATAACGTTGCAGTAGCTGAGTCCCAATTTAGAATGTTCAGCTGCTCGTGGCCAGAGGTTTAAACTTCGGTCAGCCTGATGTTTCAATTAGGCGCTTCCCTGGTGCGTAAAATAGATATCAGGAATTTAGCCCTTCTTCCTGACACGGCTACTACAATTTTAAAAAGAATCCGATTGTCGATGATGAATATCGTAAGGTCCTCCTAGGACACAGAACCTTCTTTTGACACAAACACTTCAGCTTCAGTCTTTACCATGGACAAAGATATCACGCCTGCCAAGAAACTTACCTATACCGATTACACTGTCGGCTGCGTGTGCGCCTCACCCAAGGAGCAAACCGCTACAATAGCAACGCTGGACGAAGTTCACGAGCGGCTCCCTTACCTCCCAAGTGGTACAAACACATACGCCCTAGGGGAGATCGGCGGGCTCAAAGTCATCATATCATGTCCACGAATACGGGGGCCAATCCCGCGGCAGCCATTGCAACAGCCATGGTCAATACATTCCAGTCTATCAGATTCGAACTTACGGTTGAGATCGGCGGGGGAATCTTGCCCAAGTTCAACCTAGGCGACGTGGTTGTCAGTCAGCCAGTTGGCAGTTATCCCGGGGTTGTTCAGTGGGATATGGGGTAGTTGGAAAAAAAATGGGCTATGCAAGCATACCGGTTCGCTTAACAGGCCCGCACGTGCTCTTTTCTTTTTCACGAATCTCCTGAGAGGTGAGCATGAGCTGTTTGGGTCGAAGGTAAATTAGTACTTGGGTGATATGGAGAACCGGTTTCCCTAACTGGCGTCGAAGTATACCAGGTATGAAGCCAACCAGCGCGTAGCGAAAAAGGAACCTCAAAAACGTGAGCGAAGAGAAGTGAGAAACCACTATGGCCTGATTGTATCCGGCATCAACGTCTTCAAGGATGCAAGCTACTGGGATGTGCTTGACGAAAGGTTTGGTGGATACTTGCTATGCGTGGATATGGAGGTTGCCGGCTTGATGAATGACATCCCATGCATAGTTATCCGGCGTATTTGTGACTACGCGGACTTGAACGGGGAGAAAATAAGGCAAGAGTATGCTGCCGCTGTGGCTGCAGCGTATGCAAAGAACTTCTAGGACGTCTACGGCTAATCATTATTGATGCAGAGAACTCAGCAAAGGCTATACTGGATAAAGGTCAGTAGCTGCTTCTGTCGTTGCATGACCCTTCTGGAGGATGCGAACTCCACCAGAGAAGATGTTCTATACAAATCAAGTCCTACTTGAACAGAGAGGAAACATCGGGATCATAACATGGCTTACACATGCTGTATATCATCACAAGTATGAGGACTACAGCAAAAAGTGGCAGTCAGGCACCGGTCAATGGTTACTTAAGTCCACAGAATACAAAAGCCGTGTTAAGCCAATACGGGGCGAGTGGAATTGAGTTATAACGGCGGTTCAAATACATAGGATTACCCAGTACAATTTAGCATTTGCAGGGTTAATAGTCCGATAAGCTAAAGAGATGCTGAGTAGAGTTATTAACTCGAAACCAAAGGGTGTACCATTGTACCATTGCTTGGGTATCAAACGAAAATATAAAAATAAATGGCACAATATAGTCCACCATCAATCATCACTATCTTCCTCCTCCGACTCCGCAGCAGCCCGTCTCCTCCTCTGCGACTGTCTCCTCGCCTGACCCTCAGCACCCTCCTCCCCATCCCCAGCTCCACCCTGCTCCTCCTCAGCCCTCCGTTCAGGCCCCTTAATCCCCAGACTCCTGGCTAACCTCATCTCAAACTCTTCCATCCGGCCCCTCTCCGCATCAGTCGTCTCCCCACCCTCCACCGCACCCTGCAGTCCATAAACCTCCCTCACCAGCCCAGACACCCCCTGCGGCCCAACCTCAACCTTCCCCCTCGGCCCAACCATATACTCAATCACCTCCTCACCCCCATCCATCTCCCGCGTCCGCACCAGATACCCATCCTTAGTAAGCCGCTGCAGAAACCGGTCTGTCCGGTCAATCGGCGTGTAAGTGTCTGCGTTCATCCGCGCCAGATACCGGTCCAACTTTTGCTCCGGGAGGGAGCCCCCGTTCAGCAGGATTACCGCAATGACGAAGGAATATAGTCCCGTATAGGTGCTTTCCCAGGGTGCCTTGGTTGGGGGCAGAATCTCAGGTTTCCGGTACGCGGGTGGTAACGTGCTGGCGACGATCCAGGATTTATTGGTTGACGATGGTTTGTCGACCCTTTGAGCGGCTGGTTTTTTATTTGGCATCTTGTTAGTTATTCACTATCCCAGCCAACACATCCATCCGTAGACAACAACCAAACCCA